>OZ010673.1:56601607-56899107 GCA_963932185.1 Troglohyphantes excavatus | reverse complement strand
ACAACTGAAATGATATATATGATGATGGTTTGGTTAATTAACGTCGACCAAGAGCTGCAGTGGGCTATTGGCGACGGTTCGGGGCCAATCTTGAAGAAAAGGTCTGAAAAAATGCTTCGCAATTTTAAATCATGGCAAATGACGAGGACAACACCTGAACTGGCACCCGACGCAACCTCAATATGCGTCAAGACATTGGACCCCAATCAGATTTGCACCAATCCTGTATACACGTCAGTAAAATTTGTTGTATGTTCTGGACGACTTTCTAGTATTTTTGTAGCGAAGCTGGAAACCCTCCTATCACAAGATCACTACTTTTTTACTTTCCTTTGCCAAATACATCGCAATAACTCTTACTAGCAATCCTTTGATTACTAGCCTTTATCCACTGTACCACTGGAGGCCATATTAACGTGATACAGAATCTATTTAATTAAAATAAAATGACGTAACCGCTACTTTCAAATTAAAAAAAAAAATTACAAGATTATCAACAAAACCAACCACCCCCTTTTATTTACAAACAAAATGCTGATTAAAAATCACTTCCATTCTTAAAGCTTCCAATCTGTGTCTCATATACTAAGCAACACTGAAAGTTTTACATTTAAAATTTCGCTAAACACTTTATTTTTTCACTCCGCAAGTACTACTAAAGAAGATATCGTTATTTCAAGATAAGCTCCCCCTTTTTTTAAAGATCAAAACCAGCCGCTTCTCCAGATTAAGAAATATTTATTTCGAAAACAACAGCTGGGAACACTTTCCCCAAAAGCGCTGAACCGCCTGTTTCTTTTTTAATAAAGCGAACTATAATTTAGGTATCACACACCCAACAAATGAATCCAGTGCCCTGCTTACTCGCTTTATAGAATATTAAAACCCATAAATTTAGTTTCGCTGAGTTTGTGGATTAATGGTAACTTTCAGATTGATCGTAATTTCAACTTTTGCTGAGCGGGACCAAATTATAGGCTCCGTAAGGGGATCAGCATTGTACAAGGAGGAGCTCTAAACTTTTAAGCCATTAAAATAGCGACGCTTGTAATGGCGCCATTTAGTAAAGTAATTTCGATTTTTTTGTGTGTGTGTGTTGGCGAAGCAAGCGGAATTTAGGGGGGGGGGGAGTGGGAACATTCGGGGGACAGTTTGTGATCATTAAATGGAACAAAACTCATAAATTTATTATCTTCTGAGTGTTTTGGGGGAGTTTTGAGCAACAATTTGGAACGCATTGTAGTTTTCGGGTGGATTAAGATAGAGGGGAAGTCCATAAAGAAATGTATTTTAATTCATTTTTCTGTTCATAAAGAAAGGTAGAATGTTCTGAGAAAAGGTACGCAGTAAATTTTCCAATTAAGATAGCTGTGTGTGTTATAAGGAATTATGTGCAATTAAAACCGCTCAAAATGGATAAGTTACTTACACATTAAAGTTCATTTGCATCTGTCGTTATTACAAAAAAACTTAACTAATTTTGCAAGGGAGACGATCTGTTTTGTTTTATATTAAAATCTATTGTGTGTTTGCTTATTTGTTATGGAACTAATTTGCTGGCAGGTGATTTGTAATATAATTCAAATATCCTTGATTTGGTTGGTTAAATGTACGTCGCACTTCATAGATACACTGTAAAACAGGTACTTAAAATGAGTACCTGAACCTACTCGTTTTTCTTTGAGTACAATTGCATCATAAATGAGCGATGAAGTATTCAAATTTAAGGAACAGTACTTTCTCAAAAATGAGCAACTTGATTTAATATTGATAATATAAGTTTCTGTTCAACCCATCTTACGAAACGACATGACCAACTATAATTACTTATTCAGAAGATGGTTTCCACCAAGTATAGTGGATATATATATATATATATATATATATATATATATATATATATATATAAGGTGTGTTGGTTCTAGCGCTTTCTGACGGAGGGCGGGAAAGGTTATTTTTGACGTTATACTGACGCCTATCCCCGCCTTCTGGCGTGTCTAATGCTCTCGTTTGTACAGTCGTCTTAGAAGTCTACAGAGCAAACTTAATTTAACAAGAATTTTTGTTTTTAACTAATAATGAATTTATTTAAGAGAAAACAGTTAAAATTTGCTTCAAAAACAATTTGAATCGATTTGCAAAGTGGTTTAGTTATTAAAATAACCGGGAATCAATGTCAGTCAATTTGAATTAATGGTTCGTGAGGTACTGTCATCGTTTTTTTTTGTTAACTATTTAAAAGTGATATTCGATAACTTTATTTAGTATTTGCTGCATTTTATGGGTTTAAATTATATTTTAAGGATTGCATTTGCGTATAAATTGAAAAAGATCTGCTTAATAAATTAAGCACAATAAAATAATATTAGCTGCCACGAGATCATGTCCATGAATTTTGAAATAGTAAAAGGGGGGTCGGAACCATCAGGTCAATGCATTTGTATTGTACAATTTCAATCAAGGAAATACGGGGTCATACTAAAACAAGGACGGATTAATAGTGAAGCTACATGAATACAATTATTTACATATATTTACATTATTTTGCTAATTAAAAAATTAAATCACCAGTTGTTACCCAACCGGGGATCGAACCTAAGTAGCAATACTTGAAACACACAACCAATGAGAATGACCAAAAAACCATAGTAAGGCGGAGCAAAAATGATGTCAAAAAATGTCCTTTCCCTGCCCACTTGCAAAAAGCGAAGAACTGGCACACCTTTATTATTATATATTTACTATCCTTGGTTTTCCACATTATCTGGTGTCGATTGTTTAAATAGACACTGAGGTATTTCAACTCAATTATTTTACTTCTCATTGTTTTGACACACCTTTGTAACACTTCTTCTGCCTATCACTTCTTTGAGTCGCACTGGTAGTTTAACAGATAATGCTCTGAACTGCAGTGCATGAGGATATGGGTTCAATTTCCGGCTAGTCTTGGTTATAATTGTCGACATTTATTGAAAGTGATTTATGAAGGCAACCTATGTAGGCCAGCATGTGCTATTTTTATTGATTCTGCTCATTTTTGAGTACTGCTCATTTTTGAGCATGATAAGCATCGAAGTCATTCAAAAATGAGTAGATTTTACTTATATTTGAATACCTATTTTAAACAGTGAACATTGGACTTTAAAAATAAGTTTGGAATGTAGACTCGTGAATCCTTACTCGAAGTTTTAAACCAATATCAGATAACAGGAATAATAACTGAGCTAGGCAACCCACTTCCCAAACACTACAGCCGACATGAAAATATTTTATTAATTCTCGAAAGTATTCACTTACACCAGCTTACTCTACAAGGTGATTCACCGTTCGGATTAAGAGGAATCCGACCTGGGAAGCTTAATACTACTAAAATTCAACAGGATAACCTGACATATTCAATAAATTTAAATTGATATTTTAAAAACAACTTTTTTTAGAACAGAAATTTATAAATATTTAAAATTATATTTTGATTTTCTTAAAATATTTAAGATTTATTTAGTTAAGGTTTTTAGTTTAAAATAAAACGATAAAAACATACCAAGTAATATGACAGAACAGAGAAAAACAAACTACAAAATTAGGATTGATGTTTTTATTCCAAATCAACTGGTACTCAATTGAACTAAACAATAAAGTAACTACATAATATGATTCTAAATGGACATCCAATCGACATGTGTGTGCTGAAAGTTTTATTCGACATTGGTTTCGAATGCCTCTAAATGTATCTTATATATAAAGCAGAAATCTCCAAAATCTGTCCGGATGTGTGTTTGTTTGTTGGTTTGTCAGTATATTATAGGCTCCGTAACTACAAAACGCAGAGCTTTGAAATTCACAGAATAGTTAGTTCAAAAAATAAGAATTTTAACGCGACTATTTTCAAGTCTCTACGGTGTTCCATTCGAATGTTATGACATTGTTTAGCGCACGTCATCAAAGTTTCACGAAGTGGCAACAGTAAAATCAGTTAAAATCAACGGAGAAAAGCAAAAATGTAATATAAAAAATATATGAATCAATTGGAATGCCGATATTTACACGAAATACTCCATAACTACAAAGCGTAGCTTTATGAAATTTATAGAATACTTTACTTGAAAAATTAGAAATTTGTTGTGGTAATTTTTAAGTTTGTACGATGTTCCATTCGTATGATATAACTATTTTAATGGATTCCATTGACTTAACATGGATGAAAATATCGTTTGCAATTTAAAATAAAATTGTTCGTTATTGGCAATATAAAAATGACGTCATAGGTTTTGTTTGATTTTTGCTACAATACGGAACAATTCAAAAATTTAATCAACCAGAATTTTATCTTAGGGAAATGGTTTAGAATTGTATTAAAATTTTATAATTGTTTTATCTCTATTGTTTTGTTTTTTGTATACAGGTTCATTGTAACTATATTTAGTTATCTTAAATCGAACTTTTAGAGCAATTAATCCAAAATGCAAGTAATTTGTGTATGAACGTCCATTTTATTTATTTGAATAATATTTTATGCAAGTATTTTTTTTTAATGTACGCAGCTTGGTTTTACTGGGAATTTTCAACTCTATTAGACTTTTTAATGTTATTAAAGAATAAAATTCCACAGATACCAAATAATAATTAAGAAAATAAATATTTTATTTAATGTGCCAAAGAATATTTACCTAATTTTAAAACATTAAATGGCGATCATTAAGAATTAAATGTTCTGAATTGTTGTTCTGAATGATTGAAAGTACATGGTGAGTTTATAATATACTGCACCGTTGGCTAAACTATCGCCAAGTTATAACAGTTTATTCTTTGGATAAAGTGCGTATTGGCTTTAATTTGCTGTGGAAACTTACTAAATATTTATATGACGGGTATTTTTCGACGGGTATTTGCAATAACAATAGAACCACAAAATAAAAAATTTATGAAAAATGGTTTAACAAAATAAGTAAATACGAAATTTTTAATACATTCATACGGAAATAAAAAAAATATTCTTAAAATTAAAATAGGTGGTTATTTTTCTGTAATAATAGCATTCATGGCAAATCTTTAAAACATGGGCATTTGGACATAGTAAAAGAGGAGAGGGGGAAAGGGGGTTAAAAATCGGCCGTAAAAAACGTCTGACTTTCGTCTACACGATAGTATATTATTTATATCCATCGGCTGATTTCACTTGGAGTTAAGGATTTTACCAATGTCGTTTTTTATTATGGGATTTAATGCAACTATGTATCAAAACTACCCATACCGAAAGGAAATTCCTATTAATTTCTAAAAGTATTTTTGTGCAGGAATGTTTAATTTTTAAAACTCCATACCTTTTGAGAGATAAACTAGAAATTATAGGATTTTTATCGGTGTGTTAGTAACCAAGTAGTACAGATATATTTTTACTTTGTTAACTTCTAATTTATTAAAAATAAAAATATTTAAAATTATAAATAACAGCTTTAACATATTTAAGAAGGAATTCTAAAATGGTATATCCGATTATCCCAGGGAGGAGAGGAAATGTATATATTTTCAGTTGTTTGTCGTTATTTTATTTACCTCCGTGCGAAGAACGGGTATTTTTGCTAGTATGCTATATAAATCTGTTCAGATTTTTTATCATTTTCCATAATAAAAAGTATTATGAATATACTCAAATTCACATAAAGTCTAAAGGTTAAAAAGCGAATGTCACTCAGATTGATATTTCTGAAAACCAAAATATTTTTGTGCTATCCTGAAGAGATGAAACATTTCGTATTCATAAAAATATTTGTCTTGAATTCCCAATGAGTAGAAAACCAACTTTATACATCCATGAATTGAAATTTTGTGTCAGCATATTTTAAGGTTCTGTCCATTCCTCAACTCTTGTTGGTATATAGCATTCGAGAAGTACTGGAAGCTGACGTGGTTGACTGAAACGACTTGAATTATCGGTTAAAATACATTCTTAAAGACAAGTTCACCACTTTTGAATCCATTTCCATGTTTGAATTAAAAATTATGTATTTTTTTAAATTATACTATTTCAAAAGAAAAAAAAATCTTTTGTAGTTCGGCTCTGCTTAATTGACAGACGAGTTCATTTCGAAACATGCAGGTAGAACCACAGTAATGTCAAGGGTTGCCTTCCGAAGCACTTAGCAATTGAAAACTTATTCGCCAATTTTGAGGCGAGATGTTGGTTTGTTTATGTTTACAAACATCGCCATCGCGTGGCTTCGTGCTTTTAACTGTTCGTGATCTCGTTTTATCGGATTCCATCCAATTTTAATAAAGCATCCAATCATTTGATAAGCGCCGTTTATATAAACACAAAACCTCATTCTTTGAAAAATAATGCAGAAAACTGTATTCAAATGTACATTTTGTTTAAATTTAGAAATCATCTACGTATATTATTGGGAAACACCTTTAAAAATGCTTTTTTACGCACATATTATTAATTGTTTACTTATACAATATATAATGTAAGGAATGACCGTTTATTTATAACGTTAAAAGAAAAAAAAACTTTACAATTACATTTTTTTAACCGTTTAGAAAGTTATCTATTTAATATTTCTACATCTAAAAAATATTTTGCTTGTTTTTCTTTATTTGAAACGATGAATAAGTATTTAAATTAAATTGAAGTAAAATGCAAGCTTCAATATGTATTATACTCTTCACATAACACAATTTTCATTTTCGAAACAAATATTTAAAACGTGAGTACGTCATCGCTCATTTACGATGCAATTGTACTCAAAGAAAAACGAGTACGTTCATGTACTTATATTAAGAAACATTTTTTTACAGTGTGGCCAAAGGGCCACCGTGCCTACTATCTCACACAATACAGCTCTACAAACTGATTGGTCCGGCATTGCCGTGAACTCGTGACAAGAAATCTGAGGCCGTCGCTGGGACTCAAGCCCTCGACCTATTGTTTCAAAGTCCAACGCTATAAAAACTACACTACAAATTCACGCGTTCTTTCTAAATCTTAAAAATATTTTTAAAGATATGTCTTTATGAAATAATTTATTTTAAACACATTTTTAAATAAATTCTTAATAACCACGGTATTTATGATACCCGTGAATATATTTATGATACTGTAATATATAAATTACTAACATTGCGATGTAAAAGTACATGAAATGTTAAATTACAAAATGTAGCTTTCTTATATATACGTCCTAAACAAACGAAGTAATCATTCTTTATTAAGAACACAATAGCAATAAATATAATCTAAATTTATATAATAGAGCTGGGAAAATAAATATTTAAAACGAAATAATTTCTGCCTGAGCATTGCATTTAAGTACCCGAAACGCATTAATATAATTTATTATTTACAAGTAACTTGTTTTTTTATACCTAACAGTAGAATTTAAACGTTACTATAAAATTAATTTATTGCTGGCATATAAAAATTATAACAGAGTACTTGAGTTAGTTACACTCTTTATAAGTATGTTATTAAAAATAACTTTTTATTTAGCTAGAACACAAGTTTCTTATCACTTGTTATCATAAAGTTAATGAGAAAAGAAAACTACTATTTTTTTATGTGGGAGAAAATCATGAGCCTATTTATTTACTAAAAGTAGATAAGAACTAAAATTACATCTTTATCTTAATAATACTAAACGTTTTAAAATAATGTCTTTTTTAAGAAGTTTATGCATTATTATGCACGGAAAGTTTTTCTTAGAATATGAGTTGTATGAGTCTATTTATATGTATATAGTACATACTTTGACGTTATTTAATCTATTAAATATTTTTAAAAACATGAAATTTGAAGGAGGATTAGTGATTTTAAAAAAAGTATATTTAAGCTTAAAAAACGTAAAATATAACAAAAACTAATTTTTTTAAATATTTTTTTTATTATAAAAATATGTTCTAATAATGTAAAAAAATGGTATTTCTGAATTCATTAATAAACAAATTTTAATTTTTGACTCGGGTCTCCCTTAAGATAATAAAATTAGGATTAGGAAAATAAAAAAAATTCAAAACATACCGTTGTTTTACTATATATCCTATAACACCATACAGTATCTTTAAATGTGTTTTATGAAGCCATAAACCATGAACCTGTATTATTTGAATCATAAAAATGGCATATGAAAAAAATTTACTTTTTCTACTATTCGCATCCCCAATAGCCATCCATAACACTCCTTGAGACACGGAATCTGCTACACAATGAAATATACGTATCAAAGGCATCTCAAAAGAAATGTTTTTGATATATTTTAGTCTCTGTTCGCATAACTCAACCGCAACAGTCAGGGATCCATGTTATGCAACGCGTAGACAAATCATATTCATGTTATATTTCCTGAAAAATTCCCAAAAAGCAAAAATCCCTCCTCTTTTGACGGAGATATATATCTTTAACTCAATCCCTCGTTCGTATCTCTAAAAATATGTTGAAGATGGATGCAGGGTGGTGTGAAAAATTACTTTTTATCTGGACTTTTTTTTTGTAAACTAGAATAATACACCATCGTGTTGTCGTAAAAAAATGTGAAGTATAAGTATGCGATACTCGTTTTTCATGTTGTTATTCATGTTTCTGTAATGTTTAGAGACGTGTGTGTTATCCTCCTGTGGGCTTAGGTTCTCTGGGAAAAAAAGTTTTGACAGGTGTTTTTGCGCACTTTTGATTTTTTTTAGAAAATAAATATTTAAAAACCTTTCCTCATAATATTTAAAATATAAAAATATGTCTGTAGTGTTTTATATTACTTTAATATTTTTTTCTGTGAAGCTAAAAGTGTATATATAAGTAAATAATAAAATTAAATAGACTAGACTTAAAAAGTGGTAAAAATATTATTGTTTGTAATCAATCGTAGTATGGAAGTTATTTAATATCATTCTATAATTTATATATATTTTTTAAATGTACTGAAAAAATTATAATTTCGTCAATTAAATTAAACTGAGAAACGCCAGTGAATAATCATTAATAAACTTTAATGTTTATTATATGAGAAATATATATATTTATATCCGTGAAAATTAAAATAAAACGCTGCTTGTTATATTAAATGTATAGCAGTGATTTTTGGGGAGAAACTTGGTTATTAATATTAAGGATTTTGATAAAATACAGAAATAACAAAATTTCATAATTTTTATTTGTTTTGTACCCGTATTTAAAATATATTTCTTTTTTTATATTCCAAAAATTTAGCATAGAAAAATTTCCGATCAACCATCCTACATCCTATAACAAACATCACATAATTTAAATTTTTCTATAAAAAAAATCAAAGTTGCATTCAACTGTCCAATCCTTTAATTGTGAATGCACATGGTTAAGAAATGTATTATTGCCAAGTATTATTGCATTTAAATATAAATATATATATATATATATATATATATATATATATATATATATATTATAAAATCATTATAAAAATAATAATTCCAATTTTTATATAATAATATTTGCATCCAAATTATTGTTTTTGATTATTTTAAATATATTTTGCTACTTTTAAAAAAAATATTTTTATTATAACACGTTTATTTTCATTATAAAACATAAATATCTTATTTACAACTAAGTATATAAGATTTATATAAAAGAGAGAAAAAAATAGAAGTCAGTTGGAAAATAATATTGTGGACTTGCTTATGCTTAATACATAAAACAAGTAAAATATTTAAAAAGCATATTTTTAGTCTAAAATAATGTATTTCATTTATACCTGTTACTTCATTATCATTGGGACCGCTTTTAAAAGTTTTACGACTTAATGTTCATAAACGGTAGTTCTAACAGAAAACAATTAGTTCGATAAGATATCAATATCCCATTTACTAAGTTAATAAGTTGCTCAAAGTCTTATCTTTCAAATATATCCAACACACAAGTAAGATATGATACGAAATTTATGAATTTCTCAAAGTAATCATTTATCGATAAGTAATCAATATCTCGTTTGCTCTTCCATTAAGCAGCAGTATACATTGTACTTCATGACTTTATACATTCCTATTGATTCAATTGCAAGAAAAATTTAACGATTTCAGAATTTTGAGTTAGTAACTGTTAAGATTACGATGTGGAGCTCCATATACATAACTTTCAAATTTTGCGAATTTAATACCAATTATTGAACTAAAAGTTCACTGTGTTATATTTATAGTTGAGAAAATTTTCATCCTCAATTGCTAAATATATTACCTACAATACATTCATTATTTATTAATTTTACCTTAGCATTTTATGTACAATATTTCGTACAGCGCGTGCCTATTTGGTATAAAAATATGTGAACACGCAATAAACTTTGTAATATAACATACTGTGAACGGGAAATACAAGATGAACAAATAATAGAAAGTATACCACATACAAGAAAGTTAAATGTTTGGTGTTCTCACATATATAGGTGGGATTACTAAGAACATATTTGCCGTTAAATGGGAGATTACGTTTGATCTTCGATTTCTTTTGTTGAAGGAAGAATAAGTATTCTCAATTTATCCATTAATGTGTCTCTTGGCTTCTTTATTTGTGGAAAAAAATACACGCAAAGCTTTTAGAGATTTGATATGATTAATTATTCGACGTAATTGCGACATCTGTACAATTTCTGAACTTCTAGCATGTCGCATCGATGATATAATTTATATTTGATAATTATATATAAGGTTTCATGTATCAAACGCACAAAACAGATACATGTGATTTTATTTTACTATTATTTTGATCGAGTAAGCTTTAAAATCTATCATTGGCTACTTCTGCTACTATTAACAAAAATACCACATTATTTAAAATAAATATTTCTTAAGCTTCTTAATGTGTTTTATCCGTAAACCATCGTCTTTTAACCCTCTGACGCTCAGGTATTGGATATAACGTCCAAGGATCTCCAGTTTTTTCAAAAATGCACTCAAATTTGAAATTTATATAAATACTCCCTTTTACAATTTTTTAATTTATAAGCTTTGAAAGCATTTTTCAAAACTTCTGCTTTTTAATTTAATAAGGCTTATATTCTTCTTAATTTAAGCTACATCATCATAATAATTATTTACCAATGAATTGAAGGGGTTAATCGTCAAAATGGCTTACATAATGGCAAAATAAAAATGCGGACGCAACATAATTTTGTAAACAAAGTAAACTGTTGCCATTCCGCATAGAGAAAAACAGCGTTTTTCAATCACCGTTTTAATTGTTAAAATAGTTATTTATATATGCCATTTAATACTTAATTTTTTTTCATCTAAGTTATTGTTATTTTATTTCAGATTCTGATGAAGACTCTGGAATTATGGCTGCAGTTTTTGGAATTATTACGGGAACAGTGCTTGTACTTATTATGATAATCGTTATCATTTTCCTTTCAATTAAATTGAGATCGAGAAGATCAGTTAAAGGTAAATATAAATTCAAATCCCTGTTATAGTTTATGCTGTTGTTAAAACATTTTCATAAAAAAATGCACATTTCTATTTGATTTAAAAAAAAAACTTTAAAATATCTGTACATCAGAGCCAGACGAGCCTAAAGTCACATTTGGGAAACTTTACAGTTGAGGGGAAAACTGATTCTTACTCTCAACTAAAGCATTAGACTTGGGTTTTTATAGATCTCGCTAAATACTTAAAAATTGAGTTCCTTTGATTGTATAGTTTGATAGAAAACGAAAAAATAAAACATAATCTGTAATAAAAAATCGTAAAATTTGACTTAAGGCACATCTGGCCCTGAGGTACAGATATCAAAAAATAACTGCGGCTATTACCATCTATATTTTCTCTATAGCTATAATGTCATGTACATATGGATATATGTTTTGTATAAACAAATAAACGGTGAAATTTAGAAACAAAATTTCATTAGATTGTATTAAAAAAAAATTCGAAAATTTTAAAATTCACGCAAAGGAATTCCTTATTAGCAAATTACAATATATATATATATATATATATATATATATATATATATATATATATATATATATATATATATATATATATATATATATATATATATATATATATATATATATATATATATATATATATATATATATATATATATATATATATATATATATATATATATATATATATATATATATATATATATATATATATATATATATATATATATATATATATATATATATATATATATATATATATATATATATATATATATATATATATATATATATATATATATATATATATATATATATATATATATATATATATATATATATATATATATATATATATATATATATATATATATATATATATATATATATATATATATATATATATATATATATATATATATATATATATATATATATATATATATATATATATATATATATATATATATATATATATATATATATATATATATATATATATATATATATATATATATATATTGTAATTGACAACTATTGTATATTTTTACACTTGAATAGTAAAAATAATAAAATATATTTAAATATTTGAAACGAAGTTAAACCATAGTTAATATTATAATTCAGATGTTCTTTAATACTGTCCTATCTTACGCAATAGTTTTGATATATTTTAAAGCTGTGTGTTACACAAATAATAATTATACACATTTTCATGAAGTTCAATATAAATCTGCGTAAATTTGTCTAAAAACATAACCTAAAATTATTTATTTATTTTACAGCAAGAAATTACTTACCAGATTCCGAAAAGTAAGTATATTTAAAAATAGCGAATTTTATTTTTAATTGTGATTTTACAATATGCAAAGTTTATAATATCAATCAAACTTTTCTAAAATCGTTGATGTATTTTTATAAAATATGTGTCAATATTTCCGTTATATATTTGACTTTATATTCAATAAAATAGATTTTAATTAAGATCAATTATACAAAATACACGATTCAAGTATTCACGTAATCATAGTATGGCTCAAGAAATGAAATAAAAGTAATAAAACTTATTCAACCAATGTCCTTTTATAACAAGTTTCTTAAGGGGGGAGGGTAGGGTGTTGAGCACCAATTTTAAATTTATCATAATTATGCTTCTACTACTCAAAAGTTAACACAATATTTATGATATATGTATTATGTTATTATTGATAACTTTTGAAATTGTTGAAACTCAATCTCTATTTGGAGTTGAGTTGTAACAATTTTAACATTTTAAATTTAAAAAGTTTGAGGAACACTTTTCTAGTAAACTATTATGAATATAAACACATTTTTTTCTGAAATACAAATTAGACTGCATGTTCAACTTATGGAACCTCAAAAATAGACAAAATGTATACTTAATGTTTTTAAAAAATTAAATTTACTTTTGTTTACATAAAAATTTTTAGTTATAAAATGTATATATTTTTTAAATATATTTACCCATACAAAAATATAAATTTTGTTGGTTCCACAAGTTGAACATGCAGTCTAATTTCTATTTCAGAAAAAAATTTGTTTATATTCATAATAGTTTACTAGAAAAGTGTACCTCAAACTTTTTAAATTTAAAATGTTAAAATTGTTACAACTCAACTCCAAATAGAGATTGTGTTTCAAAAATTTCAAAAGTTATCAATAATAACATAATACATATATCATAAATATTGTGTTAACTTTTGAGTAGTAGAAGAATAATTATGATAAATTTAAAATTGGTGTTCAACACCCTACCCTCCCCCCTTAATGATATAACATGGACAACACAAATTGTTCTAGTAAAATTCTAGTACCACAAAAATCAATGCCCTATAAGGTAATTATATTTATAAATGCAATGTTTTATAAATAATAAATATGTATAGTACTAAAATATTAAAATAAACACTACTTTAAAATATCTATATAAACAATATATTAATTATTATATATCTAAATAAAATGGCATAATAATGTAAAAAACTATTTATTTTCTACGAATATAAATAATATCTGCATCTTCGAAAAATCTTGAAATTCACGGACGAATATATATGATATAAACCTTATTTATATCGGGTTTAAATACTAAAATCTAAATATGAAAATCTATTTTTTATACATATCCTACATACATATAATAGTTATTGAAAATGTAATAGTTATTACATTTTAAATTTTAATTTGTTAAATAAAATGTAAACTTTGAAATGAGCCTAATTTAAAATAGTTTATAAACCATTTATATCCAGAAATAGTTGATACTTATGTTATATTTAGACATTAGACATTTCTCCTACATAACAACCATTTTAAATCAGACGCATTATACGTATATATCCATTACATTTACTTCAGATGTGATGCCCATCTTATGAAAGAATGTAAAGAACCGTGTGTTACGAGTAACCAAGGCCCCGACATAATTCCTGAAAAGAGTTTTTTCCAAGGTAAATAAAATTTAAATTGTTTATTTAAATTTCAATAAAATTGCTATGTAGTTTGGCTAAAATTGCAATGCATCTGTATATAAATTATGCATATATTATATTTCCAAATAAAATACGTCCAAATGCAAAGTAACATAAAAACAAAAATGTGGCGAACTCAAAGAGAAAACCTATTTTTATGAACCTGTGTAGTTATATACATATTTATGAAAACCATCAATTCTAATTATTTCTTTTCGTACCTACCTTAACTTAAAAAGCAACATTTTCAGACATAAATAGTCCGGGCATAGTATTTCCAAGGAGAAACGAGTTATTTTGTGGTTTTATTTGTTTTAGACCCTTATTTGAATTTTACTTTCCTTTAAGCAAGATATATTGCCCATAAAATTATAACATTGTCGGAATGTTGCACGTCTGGTAAATACATTATGAAAGCAGATATAAATAGTAATGTTTCGTTTCGTTTTCTTACGAGTTATTTACATTTTACTTTCATTTTCTAAATAAAACGTTTTTTTTTATATTTTGTTTGTATTAAGGTATTATAAATAAATAACCTGAATTAGTTATTTGAATTTTTAGTTCTTTATCGGTATAGTTTTTTTTGTCGAAAAAAACTTTAAAAAAAAAAATTATGATATTTTTTTCAAATACAGCAAAACTAAAATTCACCTGATCAATTGCAACCAGATTCCATCCGGATCATCCAGCTTCGTTTAATAGTACATGACATATCAGCCAGCTTAAAAATACATGACATATCAGCCAGCTTAAAAATACATGACATATCAGCCAGCTTAATAATACATGACATATCAGCCAGCTTAAAAATGCATGACATATCAGCCAGCTTAAAAATGCATGACATATCAGCCAGCTTAAAAATACATGACATATCAGCCACCTTAAAAATACATGACATATCAGCCAGTTTAATAATACATGACATATCATCCAGCTTAATAATACTTAACATATCAGCCAGCATAAAAATACCTGACATATCAGCCAGCTTAATAATACATGACATATCAGCCAGCTTAATAATACATGACATATCAGCCAGCATAAAAATACCTGACATATCAGCCAGATTAATAATATATGGCATATCAGTCAGCTTAATAATACATGGCTAATGTGGTGTACTTTATGAAGGCCGGCATTTGTTTATTTTTATTGTTAACCGACTTAAAGCGTGTCAAATAAAACCTCCAAAACCCACCATGGAGAGAGATTATCGATTCATTTGTTATTTTTTTTTACGTATGTTCGAGCAAGATTTTTGTTCTTATTCAGTTATTTGGAATATTCTTTTATGTTAAATAGGGAATGTGTCACCTTGGCGCTATTTGAAAAAAGTATTAGGTTATCCGGCATTTAACTATCCAGACATCTCAATTAACTGGGACCATAGAGAAAAAAAATATTGTCAGATTTTTTTTTTGGAGAGGGGGAGGAGCAGTTGATAAAAGTATTCGGCTAGTAATCAGAGGATAGCGAGCTCAAGCCTGACTAAATAGACATGACTAAGAAAGTTTAAAGGAGTTCGATAGGAGGGATTCCGGTTTCACTACTAAAATACTAGAAAGTTGTCTAAATGTAACCAAAAATTATACTGGCGCGTATACGGAACTAGTGCACGATAAATCTGATCGGGATCCAATGTCCTGACGCCTATTGAGGTTGCGTTGGGTGCCAGATCAGGTGCTGCCATCATTTGACAATGGTGCAAAAATACAAAACATTGTTCCCGGGTTTTTTCTTCGGGATAGGCCTCGAACCGCCGTCAATATTAACATTTGCAGCACTAGTACGACTTTAATTAACAACCCCCCCCCCAAAAAAAACCATCCGGATGATCGAATATACGGATAATCTGGTAATTCATGATTAATAAGTATTTCTCTATTAGAAACACGAATTTTGCTTTATTATGTAATTTAATGACTGTTAAAAATTGTGGTGCTTCGGCAGAGAAAATAATACAAGAGGATATACATTATTGACATATATTTAAACTTTAGGTTCAAGCTAAGATAATATTTAAAGATAGGAACATTTAAGTGGGTGCCTACAGTATTGACCCACTGGGACGACACAGTACAGAACACAGTACATATTACATGAAGATTTTCAACATGAATAAGATGTTGACGCCACTAAGTTACAGGTTTATATGCATGGGTTGTTCTATTACAAACAAGCAGGGGTGATGAGAAAATGGGCATTGATTTCCTACAAAAACAATATTATCCACCGATAGGAAATTTTAAAAATGTGCTGATTCTTTTTCAAAGCGATCCAGTTCCGGAGAATGGGCGATCCGCTTTATTTGATCCGGATAATTGGATTTCGGATAATTGATGTTCTACTGTATAAGACTATGTGCTAGAATCCATCCTTTTAGTTAATTTAAATATGATTCTTATTGTTCGTACTCTGTGGCATTTATTAAGCCTTTTGAACTGTTGTGAACATATCCGAGAAAGAAGATGAATCCACAGAAAAACCGTTTTATCAATGTCAAACCCTGAAAGTCATCCATCACAATTTTCTATTCGTCATTGAGACTTTCTCCATACTTTCAAAATGATTGTTGCTCTAATGGTATTTTAATTTATCCAATTCGAAGAAAATATGACCAAACGTTTGGTGTTTGCCCGGTTCTGTTTGCGACACATCTCAAACAATAATTACATATAAAAATACCTAAGTTGATTATTTTTAAATACAATTTCTATTTTAATATGTTACAAAATACTGCTTTGTTATTTGCTTCAAAATGCGATTTAAGGTTATTAACCTAAGGTTATTAGCAAGTGTAAGGCCGCTTTTACACTTAACGACACGGCACCGATAAATCGTGAACGATCGCGAAGGGATGACACAGAGTTTTATCGTACCGTCTGGTGGTCAGTTTTTCATTGCACCAATATCGTTCGCCGAAAACGACAATTTTTTGCAATCATTTCGCGGTGCCGAGTGCATAATTATTTTCTATCCCGATATGGAGCATCGCAACAAATTATACACTAAAACAAATTGTGATTGTAGTATTTGCTGTATTTGGGAAGAATTAAAAGGAGAGCAATAACAAAACGCCTTTGGGTGCATGAAATTATAAAAGTTAGACACCTTGAAGAAGTTTTTTTATGTTTTATTTGAATCCCAGCACTTACACATCTTTTTTTGATTTTGCCTCCCCCCCCCCCCCCCCCCACTTTTAGCCACTAATCCGAAAAGCAAGGTATTTCCTTCCATCCATTCCCACAAGTTTACAATATAGAATTTAAAAGCCATGCTGACAATTAAACTTTAACAAAAAAAACGCAGTAGACTACAGCAAACTGCAAAACGTTTTACCAAAACAAACACAAAATGTCGTCACGATAAAGTAGGAGAGGTGCGTGACAACGATAAAACGTTACGACAAATTATATCGTCCGATTGGCAACAACAGTCTCGTTATCGTATCGGCTAATGAAAAAGCGCCCAGGCTTCGTATGCATATTTTGCGTTCCACGATATCGTATAAGATTTATCGGTGTCGCGTTGTTAAATGTAAAAGCGACCTAAAGTTACTTTCACAATTTTAACGTTTCAATATTTCATCCTAGGCGTGCACTTTGATATTTTTACGACATTTTAATTCATTGTATAGAGAAAGCTTTTAAGTTATACCTTAAAAAAATTAGATTTTAAAAATATTGTAAAATTGAGTATTTTTATGAGTTTAAAAACTGAATGCATTGATGAAAAAGCGGGGGATATCTGGACGTGATATCACGTCCAAGAGCGTGAGAGGGTTAACGAGTCACTTTTTGAAAATACAACTTACTAACTCCTTAACATACAATTAAGAATACACCCAATCCGTTACTAATTATTTTCCCAATAAATTATTTGTATTTGGATCACATGGAATGTATAGTTCCGCACCAGCTAAATAGAAAATGTGACGTCACATTGTTTACAGGATCAGGTAAGGTCATTCATTGGTCAACTCCCACAAACTCGATAGTTGATTCGTTACATTCAGATTAAAGGGGCGTTACTCATCCGCCAATTAATTGGAGTCGGACTATAATATCCGGTGAACTGTAACGTCTGGAACGATCAAATCGGTTTCCTTTTATGGGTGAAGATGAAGCCAATTAGTTGTGTTCCTACACAATTAATTTATATTTCCAAAAATACAGCTTTTGCTCTTTATCTACTTCGACTTTAACTTCCGAATGACTTCAAAATAAAATAAAAATCTCAGTGAAAAGCAATGCATGTCAGCATTTTGCAACATAAAAATATACGAAATATTGAAGTAGCGAAGAAAGTGGGGTATAGTTTCAATTTTTCTATTGCCTTCAAGTCAACAAAATGCCTTGCCCATTCCAAAAGTTACATTTAGAGATAAATTATATAATTTCATATCACTTGACTTTCATTTCATATATTAAAAATAATGCAGTGTTTTAAGCGGGAAGGTAACTTAGAAAATTCCGTGTATGTTATTCTTGTGCGAATCTTCAAAGATTTGCTTACAAAAAGATAAAATTTCATACAGCAAAAACTTTTTATTGCGAACAAAAATGCAATGTCCGATTCATGTGAAACACATTTTCTTTTAAATGAATTTATATACATGTTTACAACATTTTAAAGTCATAATCTACATTAATGAAATCTTTACCGTTATTTTATTTTTTATTATTTAATGATGAAAAGTTTGACATTTTAAATGCAACTTCCTAAGAAATAAAAAAATATAAAAAGGGATAAATAAAATTTAAAAATATTTAATATATTAGGTTACGTTGAAGGTAATATATATATTTCACCAAAATTCTTATCCGTATAAAGCTTCAATACGTACTTGTTGGAATAATAAATACAAAATTCCGAAAGCGTGACCTTCGACTATGGCTACCTATGCAGAAATAGGCAACTGAACACGTATGTACACATTAACTATTTGGACCAAATCAATCCTCTTTAGCTTTTAACAACCATCCTTTGTTCAGACGTTTGTTTTAACACGTTCACTTTCGGTGTCTGAATGTACACTCAAACCTGTTCTTCTGCGGCCTTTTTTGTGCGATTTTTTGTGTGCGGTATATGAACATTTCAATCAAATTGGAACATAATTGATTATCTGGCTACCGAGACATATACAAAGGCCTAGTAAAACCACAGTCGTCGCAAAAACTGATCACTGACTACATTGTAACTGAAAAAAAAGTCAACTCTAAACGAGTGCGAATTAGTATCTTCAAATGACGAAAGCGATTTTGAACCAAGTTTGCGTATTGTCAAACTACGAAGAATAATGGTTATACGTTTTGGAAAGTTTTGTATGTGTAAAATAAGTACATATGTAAATAAAATATTTAAAAATGTTCGCATGTGTATTTTCTAAATCAGATTCCAAAAGGTTTGGCGACATTCCACGTAGCTGTCAAGCCTTGTGTCTTGATTTCGTTTAAAAAAGCAATTCCTAGTTATTTCGTATGGTTTTGAATCTATGTGAGACTTTTTTTATGCGGTCCTTATCCACCGCATAAAAAATATATTTTTCAATTGTGTTGGGAAAACTATTTTTAATAGCTACTCGTGAAGTTTTGTGCGAATTTTTTATGCGTTTTTTTTTATGCGGTCCCTATCCACCGCACAAAAACAGGTTTGAGTGTATTCAAATCGACTATTGATTGTTACGTGTTATTTTGTTGTTCATATAATACGCGTCTGTGCGAGGCCAGCAACAAATGTGTTAATTTAAACCACCCCTAACAAGTGCTAAATTGATCATATAACATTACTAAGCAAGCATTTGTTACCGGCTAAAAAAATACTTTGTATCTTTATCTGCTTTGCGAATTTAAAAAAAAGCAATATTTATGTTTTGATATGTAAAAATTAAGTTAAATTTAATATATTTAAAATAAAGTAAATTTTTTTTTAAATGCACTAATTACAAAATCATAATGTTTGTGTATTTTTAGACCGTTCAGAAACAATCGTTAAAATATGTGAATCGGAAGATGAAATGAACTTATCTACAGTCCAGTGTGATCCCAGTTCGCGAAAATATGGAGAATATCAAAGTGTCACATACACCGAAGATCCAGAACTCATATCGGTGAGTATGACACGATTTCAAATCTCAAATGCCTAAAGAAATATGAATAACATTTATGTTGTTGCAACTCAACTGGCAACAATATTGCACAGCGTATTGCCCCAGACTAACAAAAATATTTTTGTAATGTTTACGGGTTGTTTAAATGCCCGGAAATATATATTTTCCTTCGCTGAAATTTGCTTTTAACTGTCGATGCAAATAAGTTTTATTTCGCTAGGAAAAAAATTATTTTAAATTATACATACGCTACAAAAACAACTACCGTATATACTCGCGTATAAGCCGAGAAATTTAAGTCAACATTTTCATCAAATAGTAGGGGGGGGTCGGCTTATACGCGGGTCATTAAAATTTCTAATATAATTTGCCTAAAATGGGAAAACGAGAGAAGTTGAAATTAGCGGATTCTTCTGAAACGCGCCGACACATTTCCGAGATCGAGAATGTGCGTCACGTGCTGACTGAAGACTGTTCTGCGCATCACGGCGTAATCGTAACGCAAAATTTAACTACTCACATAAATAATCAGATTAACTTAATAAAAAGTATATATTTTGATAAATATTTAATTGGTTTGTAGAATTTATGAAGCTAGTAAACGCTACTTTAATAGAATTTCAGATGGAAGACTAAGCAGTTGACACCGTGCGTAGCGAATGACACCACTTTAAAGTCAATGTCTTTCTTGCTCGATTGCAATAATTAAACACAATTTATTCCCCAATACATATTTTATTCCTTGATAATATTATGTAAAGATATTAATAGTTGTTTCATTAGTATTTTGGAAGGAATTGGCTTTAAAGCGGTAAAATCGGGGTTGCTAATCGGCGAATTCAAGTTCTACTTTCAAGTCATTTATCTCGTAATTAAAAACTAAATATTTTAATAAGAAGTATATATTCTTCCATAAAGTAGTAGTATTTCCTTCCAAGATGAATAAAAAAAATGCTCATCCGTATTTAATAGCGACAGTAGTCAACGATGTTGACAGAAAATAGTTGACGTTTTCTAAGTTTTTAAATCTTTACAAAACGATGTTAAGGATTAGAAATTGCACATTTTGGTATTTAAGTTTGTGGTTTAAAATATTTTATTTGATAATAAGGGAGATTTAATTTAAGAAGTCCGATGGAGGTTTGAAAGACACCAGAACATCGCGAGTAGTACATACTTTTAAGCCCGATGAATCGTCACGAACTTCGAGGAAGACCGTTTCTCCAGCCACTTTCTTTAAACTTTTAATTTCCAGGCTTAAATATTTATTTTTCTAATTAAAATTTCACTCTTTTGTCGAGGATTGGCCGATTTTAATCGGAATTTTTCATGTACGGAAATACAACTCGGCTTATACGCGAGTTTCCGATTTTGGACAAAAAATCGGCCTAGAATTAGGGGGTCGGCTTATACGCGAGTATATACGGTACTTTTTAAATAGTATACATACGCCACTAAATAGATAACAGTTTAAGTTTATTTACAAATATATCTGTACACCGGATTCCTGATCGATATAAAATCTGCGATATTCTCCAAACGGGAATATAAATCATGCACACACCTATTTTGAAGAATATTTCCCTCAACAAAAAATGCAGCATACTTTTTTTTAAATTATTTTTGTGAACCGTCAATTAAAATATTTTTACCAATTATTATCAAACCATGATAGAAAATGTGTTAAATTTGATTTAAAAACGATATTTTGTTATTAAAATACCCAATACAGTATTTCTGAATGGTATATAATATACGAATAACTAACATGCTCGTGCGATAATTATCGCACAATAATTATCGTAATTGCAAGAAATGGCTAGCTGCAGTAACTATCAAATAGAAATACCCGATTTCTACAGTAACTTTTTTAATTAATTAAATAGTAAATCCGGATATCTTTATAATAAAGCCTATACAATTGTTGACGTTTTATTATTTTCATATATCAAACAATGATAGATTAATTTTCTTATTTATGCCCTCGGTATATCTTTTTTATTACCCGACTTTATTGCGAAGCCATACGTTGTCTTTGTCCAATCCCATATTGTCTCACATAAATCGGGTTGATTGTTTTATGCTGATGAAGTAGGATATAATTACACATTGTTTATTACAAATGCACATAAATTAAATGGCATTACGGAAAGCGAATTGTTTAATTACAATACAAATACATGGATTTGTTGGCATTAAAAAATGTAGAATAATTAGATATTTTCAAACAATATTCGTAATATAGCAATTATGATTCAACTTCCATACAAGAAACACGCAAAAAGGATTTTCTATAAGTATGTAGAACATTTTTAAAAAGATTAGATACTTTAACCAAAATAAAAATGCGCATGAAACATTTAGTAATATTATCTGCGCCCAAATTTAACGAAATGAGAAAAATGCATTTTTGTGAAAGATGCATTATTTAAAATTTCTCTTCAAGAAATATGGGCTGTATACACATATGATGGAACATTTGTATAGTTGTGCTTATAAATATAAACAACAGTGTTATTTTTAGCCAAAAATAAAAAAGGACGATTTTGACAGATTTTTGCTATTTTGAAAATCTACTGTACCCTTAAGTAAATATGTTTCTAAAAATAAAGACCGTTTTTTTTCCTCATAGTTTAAACTACATTTGGCGTGTGGAAGGTTTGTTTTTTACTTTGTAATTTGAGATAGAATGCATTCCTTTCAGAAAGTTTCATTTCTATGTTAATACATTTAAACACTTCTGTCAAAAAACTATTTTTTTACTTGCATATTTGACATTACGATATTGAAGCATTTTTTAAAATATGGAATAAAATCATGGATTTTTGTAGTTTCTGAAATGCAGTAGGTTCTGTAGCTGATGAATTGAACTTTTGACATGTTTTAAAACTAAATATGTGCAAATGCCTATAAAATTTTAAATGTATATAACATTTTTAAAAGAGAAACTAGCTAAATATATATTGGTTACACAAATATAAACAAATTCAAATTAAAAAACACACATTTTTAAAATCTCCCTCTAAACTATAGCGAAATAGGGGCGGAATTAAACTTTATATTTACAGTAAATTCCTTTCAGTAAAGAAATAAATATTTTATAACAAATATGCAATTTTTTTAATGTATATTGTAATGTTGTAATGTATGTAATTTTTTTAATGTATAATTTTTAATATATTCATATACACATATATGAACTACATTTTATTTCAAATAATTGAAAAACACAAGAAAATCATTTTTAAAAACGAATTTACCTTTGACGATTTTATAATAATATTCAACTATAAAAAGAAAATTTAACAGTTATATGTGTTAAACAAACATTTCCCTTTTTCATTTCCGATATTAAACACAACATTGTCATCCGTCAATACTTAAATAGGGTTTGTTTTATATTTATAATTTTAATTCCGCACTAATATATAAAAAAAAATTAAATTATTTTGAATAATAGCTATTATTCAAGTATATTTATTATTTTTTAATATATTATTTAAAGTAAAGTATAATATATGGCACAAAATAATTTTAAAAAATAAAACCTTACATGTAAAATGCATGCATTAAAAAAATAATTTAAAAAAAATAATCGATATTTTTGAAGGAAAATACAATAATTATTAGTGCAAAACATGCTGACAAGCATGGAAAAAAAACGCTTGCTGACATTAAATCCAAAATATTACTTTTTACATTATTAAATATATATTCTTTTTTGCCCCAAACGATGCAAAAGTTACACAAAATTTTGAATTAATAAAACCTCACATGCAAAATGCATGCATTAAAAAAATATTTTAAAAAAATAATCGATATATTTAAAGGAAAATAAAATAATTAGTAGTGCAAAACATGCTGACAAGCATGGAAAAAAAACGCTTGCTGACATTAAATCCAAAATATTACTTTTCACATTATTAAATATATTCTTTTTTGCCCCAAACAATCCTCCCCACTCCAAACCCAAACGATGCAAAAGTTACACAAATTGCTATTTAAACCACCCAATAAAGAGAACAGTGGCTTACAGTTATTGCTCTGACGCAAAACCATGAATTATACGAAACAAATGAACCCAATTTAAGAATGATTATGATTACGGCAAATCAACTAAAGAGTAAACATTCCACATACTCAAAACTGCAAATAATTATTCCCCCTTGTTGGACCAATTTCAATTATTCTGCTACAATTCCCAGAGGAAATTGTTTTAGGGACTATAATACTCGTGTCATTAAAATACGACTGCTAGTAAATCAGAGAATTATGGATTCGATCGTAAATTTTATTATCCTTCTTTGATTTCTAATCAACTGCGTGTATTTAAATGGATCTCAGTCAGTATCGGTTAGTAAATTTGTTTTGCTAATTTGCCGGAATGTCTTTTGTAATTACAGTTGAAGTATATGGGAGTTTGTTAGTTTGGGGTCGGGAGTTTAATTTGTATGTTGGTTTGAGGAATAAAAGTTTTATTTAAAATTATCTAAATTGTGACTATGGATTATTTAGATTTATTTAATGACTGAAGAGTATACTGTCGATAGAAAGTAACTGTACATACATATTGTGTAAACTTTAGTAAAATAAAATTATTTTAAAAAAAGCAAGGAAACATAGCTTTAATAAAATTAGGATTTTATACGTTAGAGATAAATAAACTGTATAAATAAAAAAAATAGAAATAAAGTATACAATCCTAAACACAATGACATTTAGTAATTACTAGCAATATGGCCCGGCGTTGCTCGTGGTCAAATCGCAAAGTATAAGCTGCGCGATTTTTTTTTGTTAGAGCAGCCAGCCGCATGTCACTTTCTGTGCACTGTGAAAAATAAACTTTATCAAAATCTATATTTATTCAGTTACTTGAGTAGTATTTGAGATACCTACTCCTAGTACTTTATAATTTTTATGTTCAAGACTTTACATGATATTACTACTACAAATTAAACTGATGTTTTTGTAAAAAAAATTATATAAAAATTCCTAAGAATTAATGATTGAAAAAAACCTTTGCGAATATTACATTAATTTTAACATTTTGTTACCAATTTACCAAATTGACGTTAATTTTATTATTTGGACACTAATTTCGCCATTTTGATGATATTTTTTAATATAGGACCATATGTTAGCTCATTTGGCAACATTTTTATTAATTTGGCGACAATGTTATTCATTTGGCGATTATTTTAATTCATTCGGCGACATTTGGCGATATTTACTCATCAGCCAATCAAAATACATCGTTTATCCCAGTGTTGTCGAAAAATATTTTTGGTCGACAAACAAATAAATTTCACATAGGAATAATGTATTGGAAAATGGTAAAAGTTATATAACTTTTGAACGGTTACAGATATCCACATGAAACTAAGTTCTGATTTTTAACTGAGAAAATATTGTTAAAAGGGTGCTAGTTTCATAAAACTCCGTGCAGTAGTTTTTGAGTTAAATCCGGACAAACAGACAGACTGACAGACAGACATACAAAAACAAATTTAATGGGATTTTCTTAATCAGTGTATCCTAATTCGTGAAGAAAGCTCAAAATGAGGAGTTTTGTTCGATTCCACAGACCGACACTCCATTCTTATATATAAGTATTGATTTAGTTTTACACTTACTCGAGAGATTTTTGTAATTGAAGAGGTAAGGGGAAGAGCAAGACATCTCCACTATTTTCTGAATTATACTTTTTTAACTTATTCCCATAAAAAAATCATCTATACATTTGTGCAGGAACCAGGCAGATCGAAGAAATGTTTATTGATATATAAAGAAAAATGTGCTGTAATGTTGTATTATAGATGCTAAACACGTAAGGAATTTTCGACCTTTCTGAATTTTTTTGAAAGTTACTCCTTTCTTACACTTGTCCTTTTAATTTTAAATTTTTTGTTTTTATAAAGTGTTGTGAACGGAAACAAATATGTTTAGCGAATTTATCTTACAAATACTGATAATAGGAAACTTGTTTAAAAGAATATCTTGTAAATACTGTTAATAGGAAACTTGGTTAAAAGAATATCTTATAAATACTCATAATATGAAACTTGGATAAAATAATATATTAAAAATACTGATAATAGGAAACTTGGTTAAAATAATATCTTATGAAAACTAATAATAGGAAACATGGTTAAAATAATATATTAAAAGAATATCTTATAAACGATGATAATAGAAAACTTGGTTAAAAGAATATCTTATGAATACTGATAGTAGCAAACTTGGTTAAAATAATATATTAAAATTATATCTTATAAATACCGATAATAGGGAACTTGGTTAAAAGAATATCTTATAAACACTGATAATTTGTCCCACTTGGATAAAAGAAAATCAATAACCTAAGAACCCTGAGGTATTTCTTAGATTCTTGGCTAGATTTACTAGGCTCATCACATTAAATGTTAAGCTGTAAACCTTTAGGGATTTCCCTAAGTGAATATCTGTCTTAGAAATTACGTAGGATTATATAATATATTTAGTTTTATATTCGTTTTCCATAGAATATGGGATGGTAAGTACTCAATATATTAAGAGATATAAGGTTATAGTTAGTAGTTTAGTTTGATTTAACTAAACTTCTTAGTTACGATAACGATAAAAGTATTTTAAAAGTACAGTTTGCAGTTGTTATTTTTAACTAGTTTAAAACAAATTTAAATTTAAATTGTCCATTGATTCCCGGTTTTTCTAGCAATCCACACTTTAAATTCATAAAACGTTTGATGATGAAATAGTTTTCAAATATAAAGCATTCGAATGTTTTTTGGAAGCTATATCTATTAATATAATAAAAAATATAAAATAATATATAAATTGCGCGCATTGGAAATACAAATTAAACGATTTTTACCCACTGACGCTTATAAGATGTTGGCAATTGTGAAAATGTTTTTACTGATTCCAGATTATATAATCTTTCTTGGGAATGATGTTTCATTTTATTTAATTGTAAAGATATAACTTGTAAATTGGACCTCAAACTTTTAAATTAAAAAAAATATTGTAAAATGGAGTATTTTTATTAAATTAAAAATTGGGTGCATTTCTATAAACACTGGAGATTCATGGACGTATATATACGGCCATGTACGTCTGAGAGCTAAAGATAATACAATTTTGGCATTTGGGAAATATTGTAAAATGGAGTATTTTTATTAAATTAAAAATTGGGTGCATTTCTAGAAACACTGAAGATTCATGGACGTATATATACGGCCATGTACGCCTGAGAGCTAAAGATAATACAATTTTTAAATTTAAAAAATATTGTAAAATGGAGTATTTTTATTGAATTAAAAATTGGGTGCATTTCTATAAAGACTGCAGATTCCTGGACGTATATCTACGCCCATGTGCGTCTGAGAGCAACAGATAATACAAATTTGACATTTAGTGAATATTGTAAAATGGAGTACTTTTATTAAATTCAAAATTGTGTACATTTTTAGAAACACCGGATATTCATGGACGTATATATACAGCCATGTACGTCTGAGAGTTAAAGATAATACAATGTTGACATTTTTCTAAACCCTCGGAAGGTTAATTGAACGGAAAAGTACTTAATGTTTTATAAACAAAAACAAAGAAGTAAAATTTGTAGATTATGTTAAAAAAAATTATAAAATTAAAAAAAAAAATTGCAAAATACTTGGTTTAAAAAGAATTTTAATTTTTAAAAAATTTGATTTTTTTTGTACAATATAGATATTTGAATTTTTGCGTGATGTTTTTGATTAATAAATTATTATGTATCTTTAGGAACACAACTTTTAAATTACCTAATTTAGAAAACCAAGAAAATGCAGTTACGTCTTTTTGTTGGACGTTAATAAAGGAAATTCAATTTTGATCTTTGGTGAATGAAATTAAAAAGAAACAAAATTAAAGTCCGCCCCGTCTTTTCAGACAAATAATTAGTTTATACTCTCATTTATACACTGAACATGTATATATATGTCAACAAAGTTAGAAGATTTTTTTCTTTTTATTTAAATTATTAAAATCACATTAAATGTTATATTTTTATAGTACTAATTTTGCACTTGATCTCAATGTACTTGATATAGACGCCGAAGAAACTGCGTCTTCTTCAAGAGATAGACGGTGATGTGGAAGAAAACAGCATCACAGTGGAGACGCCGTTAATTTCAAGTATACCAGCAGCTGTACAGGTAAATAATTATGATTTATATTTTATATGCGAACTCATTTTTAAAGCTACAGTTTGTCCACCTGAGACCTACCATCCATTAAAATATATAATTTAGTTTTGCCTCATATTGTAAAATATGTTATTGTAGCAAACAAGAACTGGAGTAGCATCATTAAAGATGAATCGGAAATCACTTTTTTTAGCTTTTAGAATATGGCAACAGCTGGTTGTTTGTGTGTTTATAATATGGATAAGTACTTGTGTCAAGTGGAAAATGGAAACTGTCATTTGACGCTCTTGAT
The DNA here is from genome assembly GCA_963932185.1 of Troglohyphantes excavatus. Lineage (NCBI taxonomy): Eukaryota > Metazoa > Arthropoda > Arachnida > Araneae > Linyphiidae > Troglohyphantes > Troglohyphantes excavatus. The sequence continues at coordinate 56,870,104 of OZ010673.1, read as the reverse complement.
TTTCATATTCTTTATTAATATAAATGTATTATTAATTAAACTTTGTAATATGTATTATTTTTTACTACAGTGCTTTAGATCTCAAAATCCATTCAAATGGATGTTCTTCCCTGTAAAGTTTAATATATATAGATATAGATATATATATGTAGATATGTAGATATATAGATATATAGATATAGATATATAGATATAAATAGAAATATATATATATATATATATATATATATATATATATATATATATATATATATATATATATATATATATATATATATATATATATATATAGATATAGATAGAAATATATATATATAGAAATAGATATATAGATATAAATAGATATAGGTAAATAGATATAAATTGAAATATATATATATATAGATAGATAGAAATATATATATATATAGAAATATATATATATATATATATATATATATATATATATATATATAGATAGATAGAAATATATATATATATAGAAATATATATATATATATATATATATATATATATATATATATATAGAAATATATATATATATATATATAGAAATATATATATATATATATATAGAAATATATATATATATATATATAGAAATATATATATATATAGAAATATATATATATATATAGAAATATATATATATATATAGAAATATATATATATATATAGAAATATATATATATATATAGAAATATATATATATATATATATATATATATATATATATATATATATATATATATATATATATATATATATATATATATATATATATATATATATATATATATATATATATATATATATATATATATATATATATATATATATATATATATATATATATATATATATATATATATATATATATATAGATAGAGATATATATAGATATATAGAGATATATATAGATATATAGATAGAGATATATATAGATATATAGATAGATATATAGATAGAGATATATATAGATATATAGATAGATATATAGATAGAGATATATATAGATATATAGATAGATATATAGATAGAGATATAAATATATATATAGATATAGATATATAGATAGATATATAGATAGAGATATAAATATATATATAGATATAGATATATAGATAGAGATATAAATATATATATAGATATAGATATATAGAAATATAAATATATATATATATATATATATATATATATATATATATATATATATATATATATATATATATATATATATATATATATATATATATATATATATATATATAGAAATAGATATATAGATAGAGATATACATAGATATATAGATAGAGATACATAGACATATACATATAGACTTATAGATAGACATAGACATATAGACATAGAGATATAGAGATATATGTATACAATTGCAAAATAAATATTAAATCTTCAAAACTTTAAACAGTTTCATTTGAAATATTTTTTTACAAAGCCTCAGCAATTTAAATGTGACCAAAATTACCAAATTTTATTATGAGTAAATGGCGAACGTTGCAGATGAAAAGTAGGTAGTCAGGTCATAAATGGTATAAAAACATGTAAAACACATGTGTTCTCTTTTTTTTATACTACTTTGAAATTATGTACCCACCTTCTTAACTATATACAGCATAATTTTATGCAAAAACATATTGCCAATGTTTTTGGAATTTGAGTCTCCCTTAAAAGTTTAGAGACAGAAGTAAAATTTAATTTAGACTAATACACGAATTTAGTGAATTGAAAAATAATTTTAGTAAATCTGAAATTAACATTTAATCTTTTAGCTTTATAAAAGAATGGTTAATACTATAAATTTATTTAACATTTTACCCACTTTTTTCTTGTTTCTCCAGCAATGGACGGATCACAGAAAAGAAGGCCTCAGATTATCCACGCCAGTTTGATTCCAAAGTCCTTCCACTTTTCAACCCCAGGAATTGGGAAAGAGATAAAAAAAAAACTCCCAAACTTCATCGACTTTAAATGAAGCGAGTAGATGAAGCCAGTCAGAGAAGAGACTTTTCACAAAAAAAAGAGGATCCAAAAACCCAATAAAGATGGCGACCGGAGAAGAGAGAAAGTCAATCAAATTCAAAAAGGGGAGAAGAAATAGATACCCCCCAGGAGAAGGGATGAATGGAGCAAAAAAGTGCCAAATCAATCCAAACAGATGGTTCAGTTAGGATCTCTGCAGATTACAAACCCTGACGATCGAAAAATGGCCCCGACAGATGGTCGCCGTGTTCTCCCATTGTTCTGCTCATTGCACGCTTGAACCTGTGTACTTGCGTGTGTTTTCTACCAAATATCATCCATCTCGTAAAAGTTTTGTGATGTATCGTTTTGTGCGATGGTATCTTTTGAAATAAAATTAGTATTGTTGGTTGGGTTTCTTAGGGGTTTGGTTGAATATATTTTGTAACTGTCAGGTATACATTTCAATACTGCATTATATATATATATATATATATATATATATATATATATATATATATATATATATATATATATATATATATATATATATATATATATATGTATGTTAGTGTAAGCCATGGTTGCTCAAGGGAATGTTTCTTAATTGAAATAAGGGATTGTTTTAGTGACTATTTTTTTTAGAAATTTAATAATTTTAAGAAAATATTAAGTGTACAGTGGAACTCCTGTTATCCGAACTCCAGTTATTCGGATCGATTTGAGAAAAAAAATAAGAAAAATCCACATTTATAAGTTTTTTATCGCTGAAAGAGTTTATCCGGATATTCCATTATCCGGATACGGTCTGTTCCCAATTACAGTTCTAATGCACTCCCAACAAATAGGTGTATTAGAATAACATTTTTTTAAAATTTTTTTAAAGAGTTTATTTAATTAAAAAATTATGGTTGAAAAAATGAAAATTCCAGGTCCTGATTATACTTCTATTTCTTTTAATGGGTTTTAGGATATTTTTACCAGATTTAAAATTGAATAATATGTATCTAAATATGGGTAAGTTTGGGATTAAATTTGCTTACTTCGCCAATTTTTGCTTTTTTATACATTACTGTAAGTGTACTCGAATATGTACTTCGTTTATCCGGATCAATTGGGACCAGATCCCATCCGAATAATCGAATAATTGGATAATCCACGTAAAAATGGTTATGTCTTAGTAAAAAACAAATTTTGCTTTAATGTGTAATGTAATTTAATAACAATTAAAAACAATATAATTCACCGATAAGAAACTTTTAATTAGAATTTTGTTGATTCCTTTTTGTCTCTAAGCGATCCTTATACGGATATATGGCTATCCGTTTTGTTTGATACGGATACCTGGTGATTGTTTGCGTGGTATTGGTTACTAAGGGTATGCCGGTCACTCACACGGTGCATGTTACGTTCCTTAAGATTAAACCATATAGGCCAGCGTCGACTTGACTGATAATAAGTTTATTTTTTAGCGGCAGTCAACTTGTAAAAATGCAACTTTTTTATTTAAAATTTAGTGCTGTGTCTAAAAATTCAAAATCCCAAGATGTGATTTCATCTATATTACTCAGTTGGTTTATTTATAATAATTATTTATTAAGTTTAATGTTGAATATATCCATATAAAGTTGTTTTTTTTATAACTACTGTTTTAACGCTAGTTTATGTCTTAAAGAAATCTGAGTGTAATACAATTTTATATTATTCAAATGCTAATATTCAATTTCATTAATATTTTTTTTAAGTGAGAAGTATCAATGTGAGTTTATTCCCTATGACATAAGAAGTTTAAAGAGTTATAAATAAAATTGTGTTGTCATGTTATCTTATTGCTAACATTGCTTAATTTCAAGATTTTGAACTTTGTATTTTATGTTACTTTATATTTTATAATATAAACTAGTTTTTAAATATTTCTTTAAGGATATACTCACAAAGCCTTTTTGTCAGAAATCAGTGTTAATCATCCAATCAAGTAATAACATTTAGTATTATATAAGTATGTTAAGAATGCTTTGCAGAGTGTTAAAACGCCTATAATTTTTTTACTATGTGTGTTAATTATATTCAATGCACCACAAACAAACACTACGTTAAAAACAATTATCAGAATTTGAAGTTGAAGAAAAAGCAAATTATTGAAGAAATTAATAAGGCATATTTATTTATTTGTTATAATATTCGCTTCGAATTTATAGCAAACAATATAGTATTACAAAATATTGTCGTATTTCATTTAAATTTAAAATATGTGTCGGAAAACTATAAATACATTTAGAGCTGATCATTACTTATTTAAACTATTAACAATTAAAGGGACAAGTTGAAGAAGGTGTTAACTGACAAAAATCACGTTAACTGACAAAATTCACTGAAAAAGTTGGTTATCCAGCTTTTTCAGTTACAGCAACCTCAAACAAAAGGGTCGTTTTCCGTTGAGCATCCACTATTTATTGCCAAGGAATAAATTGGCATGATAATTATTCATATTCATCAGGCGTCTGCGTGATTAGTGTTGGTAGGTTAACGAAATTGGCTCGTTTTCGCACATTTGGCGTTTCGGTTCGCTCAATGAAATTGAACTATTACAAGTGAAACATATAATTGTTATTGATCTGTATCTGCCTAAATAAATCAAACAGACCCAAACAATTTTTAGGTAAGACGCATACATACTTAAAGTTTTCATCTACATCAAAATTTGATTTTTTTTTCTCGGAACTGTTAGTTAACTAACTTCTTCCAATTTCCCTTTCAATTAAATTAACACATTAGTAACAATAATAAATCAATATAATACCGGTGAAAGCTCATTATTTCTGTCGTATAATATACAATAACGAGATTAGTGGGATACATAAACAATGCTCAAGAACAGGTTAAGTATCATCCATTTTTCTTTTAAATAAAAAATGATATTTCAAAAATTATTTTCCTAGTAATATAAACTACTTAAATAACTAAAAAAATATATTGTGTTAATCATCAGCTGTTATCTGCATTTTTCTTGATTGTCTACGTGACACGGCATGATCATTAATTTCTCTCCTATTACATTCACCGAATATTTAATCTCATTACTTAACGAAGGAGATAAGAAGACTTTGGGTGATATTAGGTAATAAGAGATTTTTTTTATTTACCGGAAATTCAATGTAGATGAGAGGTTGTTAGCTAAATTCTTAATGCCACGGAAAATGAAAATCCCGAAAATGAATGGGAGTTTCCTAACTTTGGGACGTGATGAATTCTTTTCTTGGCGATTATTAATGGTTTAATTCATCAGCTGATAAAGTATTTATATTTTTTTTATCCTTACTTTAATTAACCCAACAACGCTCATGAATTTTTGGCAATTTTAAAGTTGCTTTCAACTTATGGAAATTTAAATAAGTTGATGTATCTGTTTTGCGTTGATTTAAAAAATCTTATTAAATGTAAAAAAATTAATTTGTGCATTTATTAATTACATTTTAAAAATAGTTGCAAAATCGATTTTTTATATAGAAATTAAACGTATTCTTGGAAAAATAAATGTCCCAAGCCGTATATATACGGCTTTTATAGTCTGGATATAAATTCATGAGCAACTCATACAAACACCTAACGCTCAAGGCCGTATATATACGTGCATATATCTCCAGTGTTTCTAGCCATGCATCTAATTTTTTAATTCACAAGAATACTACTTAGTTTAAAATATTTTTTTTAATTCAAAGACTTGAGGTGCAACTTACAAGCTAATTCTTTAAAAAAAATTTAAAAAGTAATATAAAATAGCATGTCCAGGAAAAAATAATTAAAAATTCAAGCAGTGAGAACATTTTACAATTACGAAAATCCTGTGAGTATCAGAGCGTAAAATATCTACACTTTGATTTCGGGATTTTTTCATAACATATTTAATGGTAGTTATCTCAAAAATTAAGTTAATAATAAGTTAAGCCACAAGAAAATTATCTTGTAAAGTATATTATGTTGTAAAATAATATATAGCATATATTGATTTTTAATTCAAATGTGTCAAATCAGTAAAACTGATATTACTTAATTCTGTATACATAAAGGCGTAATATTGGTGCTTTTAAATTATATTGATATATTCTATTAAAATTTTTCTTGTATTAATTATAATTCCAAAAAAAAAATATGAACAGTTAAATATTTTGTTTTTATGTCACTGTTGTGTTTTAAAAATCGTGTTTGTTTACAAATGTTTATCGAACATTGTGTTACAAATAAAAATATTTATTCGATTCGTTGATAAATAATCAATTTATTTAAAGTTTTCAAAAATTATAAATTTTAGATTAAAATAGCATTACGGCATTTACAAGTTCAACTTATTATGATGTGATACCATGGTATTTTTGTTTCAAGAAAAATATTCAAATGTATAAGGAAAATGGTTAAAACGTTTCCCATTACCTAGATATTAAAACGTTTCATATGTATATGCACATTTACCTACTCATTTGAATGAATACTGTTACAGTGTGATTGTAAAATATAATAGAGGAGAAGATGAATTTACATCAATCATTGTCTGATATGTATATATTAAAGTAAGTTGTTAATAAAATTTTTAAATAAAAAGTATTTCTTTCTTTTCTATAACATTTAATTAGAAGTAGCAAGATAAATATTATATAATGAAGAAATAATATAACCCCTAATACGAATTTTAGTGACTAATTCTAGAAACAAATATTTTTTTTTACAATTATATTTATATCATTTAAAGGAAACCCGATCCTTAAATCTTATTTTTTATTAATGTATTTGAAAATACCGTTTTTTGCATTATAAGAAAAAAAAATTCGGAACAATAATTAAAGAAAAAAATAATATATAAAAAAAATTCCGTTTTTTCAAGCCTAATTAAGATTTTATAAAAAACACTACTTCTCTTTCAATATTTAATATTAAAAATAATTCATTAAATAATGCCAAAGTATATGTTCTATACATATGAAGTGAGTTTTGAAAATGTGTGTTTTAATGTTTTTCAAAAACTTATTTAAGGTTCATAACCTAATTAATATTCAAATGTTTATGATTATTAACTCGAAAACATCATTTAAAAAGCTATTGATACGTTTATAAAACAAATATTAAAGTATCGAAAGATATTAACAGTATAATTTTAAGTAATTTTTTACACAAACATTGAATTTTAAACGCAACCAATATTCGGAAAAATTATTTTGAGTAAATGACGATTGTTGCAGACGAAAAGCAGGTAGGTAGATGATAAATGCTATATAAACATTGTGTTATTTTTTGTTTAGTTGCATTATGAATAATGTTGGTGTGGAAGAAATACATAACATACACATAAACTTTAAGCGATGCTTTATTAATAAATTAAGTTCATTATGGCAGTAGAAACTTATGGTTGGGGGGTTACGTGTAATATTATGCTAAACTGACTCTTACATGAACTGTTGTCGAGGAGAGCTACCGTCTGCGGTGATTCATTGGTCTCCAGTGGCTCGTAGAGGTCCGGCTTTCAGGGCGTTGTCATTCGTTGTTAATGGAATCAAGAACCTTCCGTCTTGGGTCATGGCATCGGGACTTTTCCGTTGTTGCTCATGAAGTTGGAACTTTTCCGGCTTTGCATGACATCGGGACTTTTACGTAGTAGGTCATGAAGTGGGGACTCTGCCGTCTTGGGTCATGGCATCGGGACTTTTCCTTCGTTTCTAATGGATTCGGGAGTCAATGCAGTAAAATTCACTCGTCTTTCATGGCCAAAGGCTAAGTCGTAAGTGGGGTGGAAAATCTTGAATTTCCCACGGTGGTCTCTTGGGATGGGGGCTGAAATTCTGCATGAATTACCAAACCCACCAATTGAGATTAGCTCCGCCCTTCTCGATAACCCCTCTTAACCAATCCTGGTGTGGTCGTAAAATAGTTCAGAGACGTAACTCTCTCCACATTGTAACACAGTAATAAAACCGGCGACAGTCAGTCTAGCCAACTGACCAAATTGCACAACGTACAGTATAGGTCAGATCCCTATATAAAAATTGTAACGTGTGACAGCACACTGTCACAAAACATGTAAAAAACACATGTTCTGTTTGTTCTAATCCTTTTAAATTTACCTCCCGAAATATGTATAGCATCGTTTAATGCAAAAACAATAATATTGTTTTTGGAATTGAGTATTCGGGTTCCCCTTAACATTTACATGTTTTTGAGCTAATAAATTAAAATTGAAAAATTTTAGTCAACAAAACACTATTTCTCTCAGTGATCAATTTTATATTAAAAAAACTTATATAATTTAAAAACAGTGCAGTAACAATCCTTTAGTTGTGACTATGGATTGTTTTACCTATAGTATGGCTATTATAATATTTACAAAAATCAAAATCCATCCATTTTTTTTAATTAAATGAATAATGTTGAACCAATCCCGATAGTTCGGACATAAAAAAAATGACGTCTTCTAAAATAACAAAGAAATGTAATTTTTCTAATGTTAAAAAAAATCAGAATTTAAAAGAGCGACATTTTAATTTTATCATTCTGTTAAAATATGCGCAGAATGTAAGTCATGACATAAGCCCTTAGGCGACACAGACGGAAAGTAAATATACAAATTGGGGACGACTTTTTGTAAAATGCTGTTATTTTTTTATCATTTGTAAAAAAAATTACAATTTGAATATTTTTAGATTTGCAGCTCCATATAGCAAAAAAAATAATGATAGAAAAAAATATTTTTTAAATGGTAAAAAAAATATTTTCATAAAAGGAAAATATATAAAAATTCTAAAATGTTTATTCATTTTGTTAAGTTTATTAGAAAACGTAAAACATGTTTAAGTTTATTACTTTTTATAATTAACAATGATTTAAGCAACAGTAGAAAAAGCGTTGATGGATTTTAAAAGAAAATGGTTTTCGAAATGTTCAAAAACAAAGACCACGTTGAAAAGCATTGTACTTTAACGTATATGAGAAATATAATCATAAAAATAAATTATCCAAGTTGTAAAAGTTACTTCACCGTTGTACTTTATAAAATGTATTATTTTTGTTATTTAATTGTTATTCATTAATAATTGCAGAAGCATAGCTTCTAATTGTTACGATATTTGTTTAATAGTTAAAGCTTATTTTGTATAAAATGAGAAGCATACTTCCATCTTTACTCAACAAATATCACCGTTTTACTAGAAAAAAGTACCGAAAAATATGACAGTAATTTTTGACATTCAAAGTCAGGCCACAAAAATAATGATAGGTTGTAAAATCACAGTCAAAGTATAATATTTAGGTGCAAAATACGACAAACGATCGCAAATTTCGAACCCTGTTTAAAAACTAAATTCTATGTGTGTCCAATTTTCTTTTCGCAATCTCACGCCTTTTTGCACTATCACTCAATTGATTTCTCAAAAACGTATTTCCCCCAGGGAAGAGACACTAGTTTTTTTTTTATCAAACTACTAAAAAAAACTATTTTAAATCTGAATTTACATCACCCGCATGCATTCCTTTCAATACGAAGAAAGGTACATGCGCAAAAATGTACATATTTATGTGGAACGAAGTTGTATTCTATTGGTTTAAGAACTGGCATTGGCCTTAAAATATACATTGTAAAAAAAAAGTACTTAAAAATGAGTACATGAACCTACTCGTTTTTCTTTGTGTACAATTCTATCATAAATGAGCGATGACGTACTCAAATTTAATCAACCGAACTTCCGCAAAAAATGAGCAGTGTGATTTGATATTGCTAATCTCAGATTCTGTTCAAGCCATCATAATAAAGAGACCTGATAAACTTAAAGTAGTTATTGAAAATATTTTTTTCCACCACGTTATTTGATGTTGAGGGCTTAAATGGAAACTGAGTTATTGCAACTCAATTATCATACTTTATATTCTTTTGGCACACCTTCATAATTTTTTTTTCTGTTTATAACTTATTTTAGTCGCCCTGTTATTTCCACGTATAATACTCTGGACTGCGGCGTTTGACGATCTGGGTTCGATTCCCGGTAAGTCTTGGTTATAATTGTTGATATTTAGTGAAAGTTATTTATAAAGACAGCCTATGTTGGCAATAAACTGTTATTTTTATTTATATTTACGTATTTTTGAGGACATGTCTTTTCAAAAATGAAACTTGTGTGCTCTTAGCTGTGATAAGCATCGAATGTACTCAAAAAATTGTACATTTATTTATTTTTGAGTACCTATTAAGAACAGCGTAACGTTACCAATTTTTACTGTATTTCAATCAATATTACTAACATACAATATATTTTAATGATTTTTCTTTTCGCTTTTCTCTCCACTGTAAAAGTAAACAGTAATTTTACTTATGCAGCCATTTTCTCAATATATTAAAATACGTTTAAAAAATTGTAAATGCTTGCTATATTATTTTCGAACAAACATGTTTCTTTAATTTTTTTTATGGCTCTCATGAAGTAACATATATTTTCCCATTTTTCATATGAAACCTACACTAAAATTAACCTTTTAAAAATGACATTTCATGTGCAAATCCGTTTTTTCTAGGATTTTTCATCCATTTAGTTATTAAAATAAGCGTAATTAAAGTTTTATAACTAAACTATTTTGATATAATGTTATATTGTATTATTTAAATATACTATTTTATTTAAATGTATACATACTTTATATCTAAACAACATCGTTCTGCTATCCATTTCCTAGAGATATTCAAAACACGTGATATGTTGATTTATAAGTATATTAATAATGCATAAGGTGTGCAGTTACTTTCCAATTTAAGCGCAAGTTAGAAGTATAAATTAACACATATGTGCTTATTGACGCATCAAATATTCAAACTTATTTTTTCGGCATTTGAAAATCGTGACACTTCTCAAAATAAGCATCCTTTGAGACATATAAATACATTATATTCCCTATGTAAAAAGTTTTCTATCTAAAAATAATAGAATTTGCATCTCAGATGAAGTCTGATGTGAAAATATTTGACTGACTTTAAACTACATGTATGTTTAAATAGTTATTGCTCTAAAACTTCTTGGCATTCAAATTTTCCAGATTTTTGAGCATTTAATATAGTTACTTTCTTTAATTTACATTAAAAATGAGTTGACATGTAACATCGAAAATTGTAAAATACAACTTCTGGTAAAAAATAGAAGTAAAATTATAGCTTAATTTTTTTTAAATTATGCAACATACAAACTGTTTAAACGTTGTTAATTTTTTGATTTGCTTTTAGCTCAACATATAATTTTTTGAACATTTTCAAATATATCTATATATAAAGAAAATTGTTTTTAGGTTTGTGAGTTTTTCATACAAATATACTCTTATTCCGAGCTGATTGAAATTTTGAACATTTGACCTTCAAAACAGAAGAAGGTAAATATCTACATAAGATTTTTAAAAACCACCTCCATGTCGTGGGGTAAATTGGTTAGTACATTTTTTTGGATTGCGTCGTGTTATTTTTTTTGTATCTTTATGAATAATGCCGTCTTGGAAAAAATACATACATACCAATAATTTACTTTTTAAAACGGTGCTTTATTGACACAATGAATTAAATAGGAGAAAACTTATGGTTGGGGGGTTATGTGCAATAATGTGTTACTGACTCAAGTGTACCGGTTGGGGAGAGTTCCGTCTGAGGTGATTTAGCTGGTTGTTTGGGGTGTAGATGACCGGCTACCAGGGGCGTTACCATAAAATGTGGATTCTGACGTCTGGTGTCATGGCATCAGGGACTTGTCGTTGTCCAGGGGCTCGTCTGGTTCCGAAGCTCAGTGGCGTTAGCATGAAGTGGCTCTTAGCATGGCATCAGGGACTTTTCCCGTTCGCAGTGGCGTTGATCTCCAGCGGCTCTGCTTCTTAGCATGGCATCAGGGACTTTTCCCGTTCGCAGTGGCGTTGATCTCCACAGCGGCTCTGCTTCTTAGCATGGCATCAGGGACTTTTCCCGTCTCCAGGGGCTCGTCTGGTTCCGAAGCTCAGTGGCGTTAGCATGAAGTGGGAGCGCTGCCATCTGGTGTCATGGCATTCGGGACTTTTCCTTCTCGGCGCATGAGGACGGTACTTGTTAGAGTAAAAATTGCTCGCCTTTCTTGGGCATAGGCAAAGTCGAAAAGAGATGTGGGGAATCTTGCATTTCCCACGGTGGTCTCTTGGGGTGGGGGGTTGCAATCCCACATAAATTACTAAACCCACCACTTGGAATTCGCTCCGCCCTCCTTGGTCACCCCTCATGGCCAATCCTGGCATGGTTGTAAAAAATGGCTCAGAGACGAAACTCTCCTCACATTGTACCCCGTCATAAAACCGGCGACCGCCAGTCTAGCCATCTGGCCAAATTGCACAAAGTACAAAATAGGTCAGATCCCTATATAAAAATTGCAACTTGTGACAGCACACTGTCACACTCCATACCCAAAAATTAATTTTATGATTGTACTTTTAATTTATCCCACCAGTCTAATTTCTACACTTGCATTACTGGTGTTGTTGAAAAATGCTGCATTATTAGGAATTTCTCTTAGAATTAGTGTAAGTATATCTAGCTAATTTAGGTTTGGTTGAAGTTAATGGTGGACATAATTTTAAATATGCTAATGTGCTATACAATGTTTTTACAATAATTAAGCCATTAAGGTTTTTTGCAAAATTTTAATTTTAAACGTTCTGTTTTTTAGTTTAATTTATTTCGTCAAACATAACTTTATACACAAACTAGCTGAAATACCCGTTCTACGAACGGGAAGGAAATAAATTACAAAATTGGCGAAATAATTTTTATGAATTTGACGAATTTTTTTTAAATTTATTTGGCGATATATTGGCGATATTTAGTTATCAGACAATCAGAATAGGTTATAAAATATTAAAATATTCCATTCTTTCAATTTTGGAGTATTATATTGTTACATGTTCACCATGTTGGTCCTATGGAAAATGTTTTTAAAAAATGGTTATTTTGGCAGTTCGAGTTCGAATTTTTAAAAAATCTTTTTTAGCGCACCCCTAGGGCCCCAAGATGGAACTGTGTTCGAATATTCAGCACTCTAGGTCTTTTGGATCTGTAGATTCCAAAAGAAACGTCGCTACTAACATCGAAAAAGGGGTTTTACACCCCTTTTAATACGTTCGATCGGAACAAAAATACCTTACCTTTCCTATTTAAGGTATAACGAACATATTTGCCAAATTTCTTCTTCATGGGAATACGGGAAGTTGGAGAATTAGTGATGAGTGAATGAGTGGGGTTTTCGCATTTATATATATAGATTTACAGCTCCTATCACAATAATTGTTTTTTAAAGTAAGTTAACACATTCGCTGCCGCCTATTGAGTTATATTTAACTCACGCCTTGTTTGTCCAAGAGCTTCCGTGTGGTAAATGCAATTTGCAATTCATATCACAGACTACGGCATTCGAACTGTGACTTCATATAAACCATACAATCGTATACAGGCACATTCCGCAGGATCTCCTAGACAAAAAAAAACCTGGTCTTTGTCATGGATTGTTCCTTGAAAGGTAACGTTTTGTATGTTTTATTGTTGAGCTGCCACCGCCCATATTGGACTTGACGCTTTGTGAGTTACATACAACTTCCGCATAAAAGTCATAGATTTTGTTTTCCTTCAAAATTTGCATACATGTTGATACATTTGGATCATTTGTAAAAGCAATTCAAAAATAAACTATGTGGCGCCTTTGTCACCATGTTATTACTATTGTGGCAGCGAATGTGTCAAAAACTGGTTTTATTGTCCCTTTATTCACGAATTTTTCTACAAAAATGTGTTTATATGTTAAGTGAAAATCTAAAATAAAGTTTTTTACATCTTAAACTTTCGACTAAGTGGTACATCAAATATTAAATTACCCTAATCTTCAAGAGATAATGCGATCAATCGCCATACATCGAATATATTAAACATTTAATCACACTTTTTAAATATGAAACTAATTATTCCTTCTTAAATTTCACCAAGACGCTCCCAGCAAAACTTAAAATTTACTAATTTAAAGTCGCATCCGTTTCTCGCACGCAGAATTAAACCTTTCCCGAGCCTTCGCTTAATATACCATTACTTCAGTAAGTGCGGTCATAAAATAACATCTGTTCCCAACAACCGCGGCGTTTTGTTAAAAACCAACACTGACAGATAACGATTACGTAAACGATACGATATGCACAGGATCACCTCTTTTCGGACTTAATGAATAAAACCCCCATTAAAAATCACGAGACATTTGCCTAATTGACTGTGTCGAGGAGTTTCGGTAAAGCGAAAACTTCCAACGGAAAAAAATATATTTTGTGGTGAGTAACTTTTAGATCCAGTACCGTGAATGCCCTCCCCCCTGGGGGGGCAACGTTCCCTCTTAATCGATTATTTTACTCTGCATTCAATTAATCTTTTGCGTGTGTTACACTCACTCGAAAGGCAAATAATAAAGAATGTCTAAATGAGAAAAATCCCCGCAAGGCCGCCATTTGTCAAAAGCTTTAGAGACAGTAAATAGACGCATTGTTGTTCGGTTTTCGAGGAATAGTTTTCGAATGCATTGTTCGCGATTTGGGATTTCAATGGGTATGAAATGGCGGTGTAGAAGAGAAGAGGCATTCCTTTCAAGGAATTTCGCTGTTTAGGTAAATTGACATGGGAAGTTTGCTTTGGGAAGCGTTTGGGAGCTTAAAATCTTAATTATAAAAGGCGGATGTGCAAAGTGCAAAAGTCGCAATGTGTTAGGCAAATAATATATCAATGCGATTTAATTATCATGCAATGAAATGCATTGCATTTGTATTAAAGGAAGCTTAAAAGTATCATGCGTGAGCTTAAAAGTATCATTTCAAATGAACGCTAATAGTGCTTATGTCAAGAAAGACAATCATAATTAGTTTGGAAAAATGAAACAAATTGCGATAAAATTAATATTTATGACTTTGTCTGTTTGTAAATATAATTCATATGTATACGCATTAATTTAAAATTACAAGCGAACATACATTTTTACCAATCGCCTTATGTGTGTATGTTTACAATATACGTCAATGATAATAGATGTATCAGTTTGCAATAATTGTAGGGTGCAAAAGGTATGCCGATCCCATTTCTTTTGTAAACCATGGCCTCTAATCAGCAATGGGGATATATCTTAAATTTATTTTGATAAAAAATATATAACAGCTCATAATTTTCAATAACGAAACATTCATGAATTAATTTGTCATATATTAGATTGTTGCAAATGGAATGTCAAACACAAGATACGAATTTTGACTAAATTGAAACATACGCTTAGTGGATTATAAAAATGTTTGACGATCCAGACAAAGGTTGATGCAATAATCATAAGTGTTACTTCAAGATTTGGAATTAGCGGGTGCACAGTGCAGCTTATTCTTATGTAGTACACACAAATATTTTTAGGGGAACACGCAGTTAAAGTAAATTTTCGGAAAACTCTTTAGGCCTTTTCGCGGACCACTGGTTGGGAACCATTGCTGTAGACGAGCAAATACTAGGCCACAAAGTTAGGGACAGAGTCAAGTTTAATAGCATTAATGTTTTAATGAATTATTTATATTAATGATACCTGTGAAATTATTTGAAAAAGCAAAAATTCCGAATAAACCAATGAGCGTTGGTTTAAAAAAATTTACTACGGAGATATAATCATACAAAGTGTTTTGTTATAGTCTTTCCACTATTATTTTGGACTATTTGAGAAATCTCATTGAAATAAATCCATTACTTATAGTACGGTAGGTTGCGCGCAAGTTACATGTGAATTACACTATTGAACCATTTCCTGGTACAATAGAACTCCAATTATCCGAACTCTAGTTATCCGGATCAAACAAAGCGGATCACCAATTATCCGGATTCGGTTTGGTTAGAGAACAACAAAATAATCAGCAACATCCACATTTTGACACTCATTTTACTCGAACGAGTAAAACGCGCGCGAGTTTATCGAAGATCCGATAATTCATACCATGGTGACATGAATTCTTGAATCACCGAAAAGCTCGCGAGCGTTTTACTCGTTCGTGTTGAATGGGCTTTAGAGTTTCTTATTGATGAATTATATTGTTTTTAATAAGCATTAAATTTTATTACATACTAAATCAAAATTCATTTTCTGTTAAGAAGTAACCTTTTTTTCGCTATTCGTTTATCCGAATGGGTTCTGGTCAAAATTGGTTCGGATATTTAAGTTCTATTGTAAGATAAAAACTCGTCTTATAGAACATAGCGTGAATAATATTGAAATATAAATACTACGTTAAAACTACGCAATAAAAATACATGAAATACATACATGTTTCGGGGAGAGATATACATCTTTGTTCAGTTTGAAAGCTTGAAACGCTGGGGCTACACGAGCTCACCAATCCCTAAAAATAGCATCGATTGGAAGTTTGCCTTCACTCTTCTAAAAAGTCACAGTTGATGACATGTAGAGTCGTTGCATCTATTTCCTCACACATTATTTCATTCTATTATATTTTATTTACTCCTGAATAAAAACAAAGCATTTAAAATAATATTTATTTTGTTTATCGGAACTCTAATGCGATAAATATAAACAAAACTGTCCAGTTTCAAATGAAATGTCTCGTAATGTCCAATTTGATGTTATTTTTATTTTTGAGAAAAATATATGTAAGCAGAAAATATTTATTCCAAACTTTTCTAATAGTGCTGTGAAATAATTGCAATTTTTCGCAATTTAGGTAAAACGTTCTTACTTAAAACGCATTGTTAAACTGCTTCACATAAATACAATCTGCATCGTTAAAAGCCAAGAATCTCAAACATTCCAGATCTAAACTAAAATAATCTTAGAAACTCATCTCATTTCTACTTTGAAATACAAACCATTTAATCAAATTAAGCTTCCGTTTCTTTAGAAAAAAAACTTTTTCAACTCACTAACAAATGAGAAAGACACTGATATAAAGTACCTTATCTTTTAAATTCATACCATCACAGAAAAGTTGCAAGCATGTTGGGACAACCTTAAGATAAGGGTATCAGTCAAATTTTATGTGCAGTTCAACAACGCAGCGTGTCTTAGAATATGCTGTAACAATTGCAAGCAACGTTAAGCACCGCTGGTGTTGCCATTCTTCGGAGAGTAATGATGGCCATTAAAAACAATGACCAGAACCGTATGTTTGTTATTGTAGCGAGACGAGACTGAAAAAAGGACTCCTCCTTAACTGTAACTGCTCGTCTTTCATTATATTTTGAAAACCATAAAAATGAAGTTTTTATGCCGCGGCCTATAAAAGTAAGTCATAGTCCCAATTCCTCTTTTAAATTCACTTTTCGTTTTCATGCGCCTGCTTCTGTATGCTTTAGAATGACTGTTGGAATTCAAAGAAAGATCTTAAAGTTCCATTTTTCATTTCAACTTTTGTTCGGTTTTCTTGGAATTTCGGCTATTTTTCGAACGGCAGAAAGTGGCTGTAAAGCCTGTGCTATATAAATTTTAGATTTACTTTGGTTCGGAAAAAAACGTGCGCATTAATATAGGAGCGCTTATACTGTGGAACGCAACATTTTTAACTTGGCTTTGTTTTCATCAAGTAAAGTTTCAAAAGTTTCAGTGAAAATGGTATTTGTAAATTTAGTTCGTTCTTTAGGAATTTACAGTTTAGTAAAATTTTATTAGCGTACAAAATATTTTTTTTATTTAGAGTGGTGTAAAAACTAATCTAGCAATATAATAGTTGTGTATTGAGAATTCAATCCACATAAATATATAGTTTGTGATTTGTAAGAAAGTATATAGTATTTCTGAAAAATTTATATTTAGCACATAATGCGTTTATTTTCTTCATAGTCACAAAAAGAGCATGTAATTATTTGGTTTTAATGTACTTAGGTATGTCATGTTTAAGGGAGACCCATTCCCCAAATTCCGAAAAAAATGCTAATTTTTTTTCTTCATAAAACGATGCTATACATACTTAAAAAGGTGTGTACAAAATTTCAAAACAATAAAAAAAACAGAACATATGTTTTTTTAAATGTTTATATACCATTTATCATCTTTCTACACACTTTTCGTTTGCTAGAATCGTCATTTACACAAAATATTTTTTTACATTTTGTTCACGTTTAAAACGCTAAGGCTTTGTAACTAATTAACTTAAAACTAAACTGTTAAAAGGTTTTAAAGCTCTAATATTTGTTTTATAAACGTATGGATAGCTTTTTTAAAGTAAGTTATAAATTATTTTTTTACGAATTATTATACATAAAAATTTGAATATTTTTTAAGTTTAGAACTTAAAATAAGTTTTTGAAAACTATTAAAACCCAAATCTGCAAAAGTCTATTCATACGTCTACAGTGCAAACTTCGACGTTATTTAATCAATTAAAAAATTTAAACATTAAAAATTGTAGGAGTAGTAGTGTTTTTTAAAAGTTCTTTAAGTTCTTTTAAGCTAAAAAAACGCAAAAAATAACAAACACATTTTATTTTAATATATTCTTGTTTTTGATTATTGTTCAGAAAAGATGTTCTAATAATATAAAAAATGGTATTCCTGAATTCATTAATACACAAATTCGGATTTGGGTCTCTGATCAAATAGTTGTTAATACATTGCCAATGTATTAATTGTATTTATTAACATAAATCTAATGTGTTATATACCAGATATCATACTCGATTTAAACGAATCCGTTGAACCAACCAGCTGCTTCCCATTTGGGACGTTATTCTTTGTTTATTACGTAAGAACCCAATTATCCTGGAAAACGTCCTTGAAATTACGTTATCTAAATGTATATCCATCTTTGGCCTAATTATATGAACTTATCTCAAAAGTTGCGTTATTCAAATATACAGGTGATTATCTAAGCAATTACAATCCTCTCAAAATATGGCGTTTCGAGAGATGAGTTAAAATCCCACAATTTAAATTAATTTGTAAACAACGTTACTGACAATTGTCTAGCCTAATGGCTAGTAGAATATTTAAAATATAAAAAATTATTTAATATTTTAGACGTTATACAACGAGATTTCAGAGATAGCCATATTTGCAATAATTCAGTTCTTGATGAGTTGATTAACTCTACTATAAAATTTAACAAATGGGCGATATCTCTCAGTTTTGTTCTCGAAATTTCTCAGAGTTCAGTATAGATATGAAACGTTCAACTTTAGCCTAAAGTTTAGTGTTATTGTTGGGTCTTTGACATATGTAGGCTATCAATGCTCCATTACATCATCAAAATTGTTGATTGATTGGGGTCTCTAATGCAAGTAGTGATTTGTCCACCCAAAAACTCACCTTGCAGAATATACGAAATAATTTTTGTATACGAAATACGCATACGAGATATGTATACGAAATACGTGCACGAGACACGTATACGAGTAATGTATACGAAATACGAATGCGAGATACATGTACCAGATACGTATACAAAATACGTATTCGAAATACGTATACGAAATGAGTATACGAGATAATTAAACGAAATACGTATACGACATATGTAGACGAGTTATGTATACGATATACATATACTAGATATGTGTACGAGATACTTATACGAGATATGTATAAGAAAACGTATACGAGATACGTATATCAGGTACGTATACCAGGAACGAATACAAAATACATATATGAAATACATATATGAAATACATATATGAAATACATATATGAAATACATATATGAAATACGTATGCGAAATACGTATACGAGATACGCATACGAGTTATGCATACAAAAGACGTATACGAAAACGTAGACGAGATATTTACACGAAATATGTATGAGAGAAACGTATACGAAATGCGTATATGAAATAAGTATACGAAATACGTAATACGAGATACGAAATACGTATACGTGATACGTATACGTGATACGTATACGTGATACGTATACGTGATACGTATACGTGATACGTATACGTGATACGTATACGTGATACGTATACGTGATACGTATACGTGATACGTATACGTGATACGTATACGTGATACGTATATGAAATACGTATACGTATATGAAATACGTATACGTATATGAAATACGTATACGTATATAAAATACGTATACGTATATGAAATACGTATACGTATATAAAATACGTATACGTATATGAAATACGTATACGTATGTCAAATACGTATACGTATATCAAATACGTATACGTATATGAAATACTTATATAAAATATGTATACTATATAGGTATATGAAATATGTATACTATATAGGTATATAAAATATGTATACTATATAGGTATATGAAATATGTATACTATATAGGTATATAAAATATGTATACTATATAGGTATATAAAATATGTATACTATATAGGTATATGAAATATGTATACGAAATACGTATACGTGATACGTATATGAAATACGTATACGTGATACGTATACGAAATACGTATACGTGATACGTATATGAAATACGTATACGTGATACGTATATGAAATACGTATACGTGATACGTATATGAAATACGTAAACGTGATACGTATATGAAATACGTATACGTGATACGTATATGAAATACGTATACGTGATACGTATATGAAATACTTATATAAAATATGTATACTATATAGGTATATGAAATACGTATACGAAATATGCTTTGTAGCTTGATTTTCTCGCTAGTGTGGAAGGGTTAAACTCTGCCGTGTGGGGAAATGGGGTGAAATCTTAGGCGTTGTCCACTGCTTTTAAGCGTGGTTCAAATTCATAAGGCCAAGGTCCCAGGACTTTCATTCTGGATTGATCCCGTACCTTCATCAACATGGCATTACTATAATACTAGTGCGATGCGAATTCCATCAACTAAACATTGGGTATTGGCTTGTTTAGAAGAAACTCGCTCTTTCTATGAGCTCTTCTGAACGAGGAGGGGACAATTCCGGTTATAAGTGGTTGAGGACAGTGTATTTGTGCAAGGACGATATGTCACACAATGGAGGCGTAACTTTTGCCATAAATCGTTTACAACCCTTTCTCAAAGCAGGTTTGAATGATTCATTTCTTGGAAAATACATTGCGATCAAGCTGCAAATGTATTGAATGTGGTTTTTTCTCATGATCGCTTAACTGCGTGCCCAGAACAAGTTTCCACTTTATTAACCATTATTCAGAAGCAACCTACAATTACATTTTGGCTCGCCAACTGTATACCTACACCATATGCGGCATAAAATATTCTACCTCCTTCATGGTTCATACTTGTCACACGCTCTTTGCGAGATCTAAACTATATACGCGACATATGTTATCACAACCTCTCCTGCTGGATTGAGCAAAACAGTTTGTCGACTTGAAGCCAATTGAAGGAAACCCTCTCCACTGCTCTCTCTCTCTGACTCCATTTCTATCTCTATATTTCGTATATTGTTCATTCTAAAAAAAGCCGAATCTTAGCGCCTTTGAAAACTTTATTTTAAATGCCTATTTTTTTAAAACCTTTCTTTAAGCAACTATAATTGGATAAGCAGCAAAATCAAAAACTATATTTTTGGCGTTAAATAAATTTTAAAATACAAATACAACGTTAAAATCCCAATAAATATCCATCAAATCTCGACATGTTTCGGGAGATACATTTTCCTTCATCAGCAAAAATGAAAAGTATGTGTGCATTAGAATAGAAATAAACCCAGAATCGAAAAAAAGTGCCAAAGAACAAAAAACACACATAATTTTCATTTTCTGCTGTTGAAGGGAGACGTATCTCCCGAAATATGTCCAGATTTGATGGATTTTTACTGCGTATTTTAACGTTGTATTTGTATTTTAAAATTCTTAACGTAATGTTCTATATGACGAGTTTTTATCTTATTATACAAATGTATTGTATATGTAAAAAATAAAATATCTAAACATATTAGACGTTTCCATAATGGTTTGAGAAGGAAAATATCCATTAGTATGGCTTCAACCTCGTCCATACAAGGCCCTGGTTATGAGCATTCCAGAAGTTACAGTTAGAGTTCAGTGGAAAAGACTAATTCATTTGTAATGTAATCTGAACCGAAGCCAGTTGTACTAAAAATAACGCAGCATTACAAAAATATAAGCCAAATCCCACAGCAAAACACGGTCAAAGTAATCGAACAATTCCGCAACCTACAAAATTACCTTTTTAATCCATTTAAGTTTGACAAGCCCGCTATTCGTAAATGATTTTCGAAAAACTCGGAAACCCTTAATTAAATTTCAGACACCGAATAAAACGAGACACAGACTTGTTCATTAAATAACACTCAAACCTTCACAAATCGAATGAACCTGCAATTAAGTTAAAAAGTGAATTTCGCACTTCTTCAAATTAAAGTGAGACACAAAACTGGGATCAAATTACTTTTCCAATAAGGACACTTACAGGAAGAGTTAAGCGCCGTGTAATTGTGGGATCAATTTTTCAGCACCGCAAAAGTAGTAACTTCACCCTCCATTCCTTTAGATGAAGCGTAAAATCACCTAACTCATTTTTTTTTTAGTCTCTTGAAATCGATTTGTAGCTTTCTTCTTTCCAAAATGTTCTTGTTAAGATTTGAAAATTCTGGTTTAATGTGATACTTTAAATTGTATTAATAACTTTTTTGTTGAAATTTTTATATTAAAAGTTGCGCAAGTTCCCAGTAAAAAAAGTCAGCATACAACCTTCATCGAAATTTTGAAATTGAAGGTTTTATGCAAGAAAACTGCAGTTTTTTTGAAGATCTATAAAATTGAAGGTTTTTGTTTCAATATCCTTCTTAAAAACTGTAATAAAACCTTAATAAAAACCTTAAAAAACCTTCAATTTTTAAACATGAAGGGAAAATGCAGATATTTTAAAGGTTTTATGCAGGAAAATTAAAAACTTCAAAAAAACTGCAGTTTTTTGTTTCGATATCCTTTATAAAACTTTAAAAAACTTTCAATTTGACAATTTTGAAGAAGGTTTCATGCTGACTTTTTTTGCTGGGTTTGGATTGATTAATTAACGTTGAACTAGAGCTGACATTGGGCTATTGGCGACGGTTCGGGGCCTATCTCAAAAGAAAGACCCGGGAACAATACCTCGTATTTTTTGAACCATGGTCAGAAGAGAAAATATTTAGTTACTTGCGATAACTGTTTATACAACTATAAACTGTAACAAAAGGTACTTAAAAATTAGTACCTGTACCTACTCGTTTTTCATTGAGTACAAATGTATCGTAAATGAGCGATGACGTACTCAAATTTAAGTACTTTCTCAAAAATGAGCAGTGTAGTTTAGTATTTTTAATCTTAACTTATGTTCCAACCATATGAACAATTCGACTTTACAAACTTAAAACAGTTGATCCGCAAATTGTTTTCTAAATTATTTGATGTTGATTGCTTAAATGAAAACGGAGTTATTACAACTCCATTATCTTACTCCACATTCTTTTGGCACACATTTTTCAACATTTCTTCTGTTTATAACTTCTTCACGTCGCACTGGTAGTTTAACGGATAATTCCCTGGACTTCGGTGCCTGAGATCTGGGTTCAATTCCCGGTACATTTTGTTTGCAATTGTCGTTATTTATTGAAAGCGATTTAAGAAGGCAGCCTATGTAGGCTAGCATTTACTATTTGTATTAATTTTTGAGTACATGTATTTTCGAAATTGAAACTTATGCATTCAGAGCCAGGATTAGCATCGAATGTACTCAAAAATGTGTACATTTTACTTAATTTTGAGTACTTATTTTTAGCAGTGTATTTACATGCTCAAGATAAAAAATTATTTAATAAGTATTTTTGTAATTAACAAATATTGCAATGCGTGCGTATTTAACAAACAATTACAAAGTCTATTTTTTAAAGGGAATAAAAACAATTACATTAATTTAACTAATTTTTTTATTTAATTACATTAAATACTTAAATAATATTTGAACGATCATCTTCACAATAAGACTTTAAAATTATAAAATCCAAATTTTTTATCCTTTTCATAATTTAAAATATCGCTGTAGATTTAGTTATATGGTTTTAATAGCTTGAGAAAAGAGAGGAAAAAAAACTTAAAAGATAGAAAAGAAGAATTTAACAATATACTACCTTCAATGTAACCTTAATAACCTCAAAATCAATTTACCTATGTTCCTGTTCACCTTTCAAGAATATCATTATTAAATGTATATGTAATTAATCTCGCTAACGGAAAGATTGGACCTTAGAAAGGGAGATAATTATGGGTTATTAATCTTACTCATTAAAAGCGCTGATCTATCTTGCCATAGAAAATTGAACAAAAAACCATATCCTATTGTTTTAATTTTTGCTACCCGGAAAATAAATGACAAAAAAAGTATTTCCTATCATATGAAGTTCTTTTTTCAAAAAGATTGTGTTCCAAGGTCTTACGCCGCAATCAAGTTCTTTAAGTTTTCTCCTTTTTTTTGTTGCAATTAAATAAAGAGAATTTCGGACGCTTATTGAAGGATGTAAGTATGAAAGGAATGTAAAGAAAAAATTTAGATTTATATTATTTTAAGAAAAAAAATTAAGTATCTTCGTATCTCAAGTAGAATTTCAAAAGAAATAAGCTTGGTCGAGCATATTCTGATTTTAAATGATTTTATGAAGCATAAAAATAAGTTCAAAGTATTAATTTTTGTTCTAAAAATATATTCTTAATTAATATTTGACCAATAACTTTAAAAATATAATTTTCTATTGTCAATTGCGTGTAAAAAACATATATTTTTTTAATTTGCCAGTTTAAAGA
The DNA here is from genome assembly GCA_963932185.1 of Troglohyphantes excavatus. Taxonomy (NCBI): domain Eukaryota; kingdom Metazoa; phylum Arthropoda; class Arachnida; order Araneae; family Linyphiidae; genus Troglohyphantes; species Troglohyphantes excavatus. The sequence continues at coordinate 56,845,321 of OZ010673.1, read as the reverse complement.
TCACCTGCAGCTTATGTTCATATATGTTACACATATATTGATAATTGTTTGTTTTTAAGTGTAATCTGTCATATCACTTACTTATTAAAAATAATTAATTATTGATTTATGGTAGATAACAAATACTGTGGATATGAGAAAAATGTGGATTACTGTGGATATGTTTAAAATGATTTAGTTTTCGGCGAGGGCTTTGTTGATATATCATAAAGGAAAAACATTAAGTGAAATGCATCTGTGATAAGGTAAAAAGTGCATATTTTTTTATTTGAAAAGTGTAGAAAAGTTACTCAGGGGTATGCATACTTTGCACCACTTTCAAGAACTCAAACTTAAAGCTTTGCAATCTACTTCTGTTTCAAGGCAGCCTAACAAACTATAAAGGGGATTAAAAATTATATGGAAACATTGAAAGAAATTTTATTTGGATCAATTAACTATTTTGGGTCAATTTAATGAGCCTTCATATGACAAGGCCATCAAAAAATATTGTCTAACATACTAAAAAAATCAAAAGATGAATTCAGAATTAAATTGAAAAACAATTAGGTATAAATTTCATTATCTGATTAACAAAAAATATTTTTCCGGTGTACGACATCCATTTGGGTTCATCAATACCGTCCCTTCTGCTGTCCACTATCTCCTCCATTTGTTCCAGTACCAACACTTAAGTCCTTTCCTCATTGTAAACAAACTCGCAGCTCGCTCGCTCAAACTCAAGAAGATGACAAGGGGAAGGACACTGGCTACATGAAATTTCGAACTACAACATCCCCTTTTCCCACCCCTTAACATGCTTAATCTTTTGGCTTATTATTAAAACCTCATTGTAATAATAAAATGGTGTAATAATTCAATATTTCAATATTGTAACAATATACTATATATTGCGTAATTAGCTATGGTGATTGATAAACGATTCATTATGATTGGCTGACAAGGAAATATCGCTAATATACCACCAACATGTCGCCACATGAATAAAAATGCCGCCAAGTGATCTGTAATATGGTTATATATGTAAAAATATCATCAAAATTATTATTGTCAAGATGATAAAATAAATTTAAATTTCCACATTTGATTTTCAAAACAAAAGGAAGGTCACCGTTCCCATGATATTTTTAAAAAAACCATTTCCTCCCATTAATTGGCAGAAATTATGTCTTATTAAAACCATCAAATGGTGCCACATTAATGAAGTTGGCCAACACTCTGAATAAATCTTATACTATATATATATTAAGAAATCTACAGTTTTTTCGGGGGTATCACCGGATACTTTAGCCAGTATAAAATAATATGGTTATAAGTAAAAATATCATCAAAATTATTATTGTCAAGAGGATAAAATAAATTTCATTTTTCACATTTGACTTTCAAAACAAGAGGAAGGTCACTGTTTACATGATATTTCTAAAAAACCATTTCCTCCAATTAATTAGCAGAAATTATGTCTTATTAAAACCATCAAATGGTGCCACATTAAAGAAGTTGGCCAACACTCTGAATAAATCTTATATTATATATATTAACAAATCTACAGTTTTTTCGGGGGTATCACCGGGCACTTCAGCCAGTATAAAATAATCAAATTATAAACTTAAGATATTGGCTTATCATTGGGTTTAACATTAAGCACATTATCCGAAACAATCCTGGTATATATAATTTATATTCTCAACGCATTAATTTCGTTACAAAAATATTTTTTTTAATTCTTTCAGTAGAGAAGGTTTTCAAAACTCAATGCTTTTAATTTTAAAATTATTTCAAAAATTAGATTTTTTAATCAATTTTTATATTATATGTACGAATGAAAAAACTGGAAATACTCGCACGGACATACACGTTTGTATCCATCAGGTGGTTTTAATACAGCTCGTCGAAAAGTTTTATATTAAATTGTTTACCAATCAATTACTGTATAAGTTGCCTAATGCAAAATATCGAATCACCAATTTTTTTTAAAATACACACAATCACAGATAACGACGCATTCGAATAATAAACATGATTGAAAAGAAAACGGGGTAACTACACCCCCAAGTCATCCGGCATTGCGGAATCGAACTTCAATCAATATTCCGACCGGTTTTCGTCTATGTCCTAGAGTCTCCAGATAAACGAAGATTAAGTGACGAAGAAAGGTGGGGGAGGGGGCTAAGGGAAAAAGTCACGTGCAGGGACGAATGCCCTCCAGGGCCTGAGAAAAGAACCCACTTAAGTCCCTTTTCTGGATCGCTGATGATCTTTCCTACGTAGTAAAGTGGTCGTTCCGACGTCGTTGGGCCTTTGTTACGATAACCTTTGAGGCTGTCTAGTGTTCTGTTGAAGTAAGGTTAACTTGAGGATGTTTATCATCAGAATTGTTTCGGATAATGTGCTTAATGTTAAACCCAATGATAAGCCAACATCTTCAGTATATAATTTGATTATTTTAAACTGGCTGAAGTGCCCAGTGTTACACCGAAAATCTGTAGATTTGTAAATATATATGCAAATATATATATATATATATATATATGTATATATATATATATATATATATATATATAATACTATTAAACGAGCAATGTCACTATATTTGTTTGTTCGTTTGCACAATCTCCAAGTCCGCTTTAACGATTTTCACGAAAATTGATGCACTACCAAATTTCGGGATAAAAATTCGATTGGGATAGGTTTCATCTTCGAAAAATTTCATTTAGAGGGTGAAATAAGTAGTTTAAAAGTTCCATTTAACTCTTTCCATTGCAAATTATTCATCGCGTATGAGTTAATAGGTTATATGGCAATAACTGCTAATTTAATTTAAAACGTGTAAAATATTTTGATGAGATATTTTTATTTGAGTTTTTATTCTAAAATAGTGTTATTTTTCTCTCATAAATAAACGAAGTAAACGTTATTTAATTCATCATATGTTATTTTAATTTAAAACGTGTAAAATATTTTGATAAGAAATTTTAATTTTACTAATTATTCTAAAATAAAGTTTTTTTTTCTCATAAATAAACAAATGAAACATCAGTAAATTAAAATTAGAAAATCGTTAGCGTTTTCAAATAAAGAAAAAACGTATTCTAATAACGCGACTTTTTCGTCTACTAAATGACTTTTTCGTCCACGAAATGACTTTTTCGTCTACTAAATGACTTTTTCGTCCACGAAATGACTTTTTCGTCTACTAAATGACTTTTTCGTCTACTAAATGACTTTTTCGTCTACTAAATGCTATAAGTTTTCTAATAAAATCGAAGTTTGAACATATTTAATCCTGTGATTTTTTACTCTGTTTATGCGCGTGACGTCATAAGTGGAATACACAAGAGCAAGTTTTTAAAATACCGTATAAGAAAATATCGTTAGGGAAACCATGTAGGTTTTGTTTGTATTCCATGCAAAATGGATTATGTATATCCACAAATAGAACATGGAATTTTCAATTTAAAATATGTTTGATTAGATGCAATTTCGTTTGTTTTGCTAAGTATTTTAATGGAATCAATTGAATTATATTTTATTAAATTAATGTGTTACGTGTTATTTATATAATACATATTTATTTACTTTTAAAATTAAACTTTTTTCTACATTGTTAGTTGATAAATTTTATTTTACCAACTGTTTAAAAATACTTTTTTAAGCTTTTATATTCAAATGGAATTAACTAAAATAAGTTTAATTAAATTAATTTTGCGCACTATTTATAAAGATAAAAAAATAGTTTTATACATTTAAAAAACGGTTTTGTTCTATACATTATCGGTATTTGATATTTTTTATTTTCCCAATTGTTTATAAATACACTATTATTACTGATAGCATTAAACGAGAAACTGAAATTTTTTTGTGAGTTTAACAGTTTTGAAGATATGTTTTAGAAATTTTGAAAAATGAAACGTTTTCAAAAATTTGCGTTTGTTTACTGTGGACACTTTGCACTGCTTTCTGCTGTAATTAACATGACGTCTTTAAAGATAAAAGAAACTTCATGCGCATATGTTATTGGTTGATGGATCCCACGTGGTTTGCGTTTTTGTTAATTCGTCAAAATTTTAATCTTGAGACCATTCATGCATATAGTCTATAAAAATGGTTTGTTATTTATTCTACATTCTAATGAGTAAATAATTACTGAAAAAGTTAAATAGTTTGAAATGCTAATTTTTTTCTGAAAAAGTAATATCAGTAAATTTGTCACATTCTGAATGTAAAAGCAATATTCCTATTACCTATGACCATTGCGTAGAAAAATTGCGCGAGACCAATCCTTACCCTATCTAATTTAATATGAAATAGTTCTCGATATTAAATTGTATTAGTTAGTAATAATTTAATAATGAACTGTTTCACGAATTAAGTAAGTAAGTTTAGTTTCAAGCAGAGAGGGATTGATGGTTTTACAATAGAACAACGGAAAAAGAGTTTAAATTTTTCATTAACAAAATTTAAAATCACTTTTAAATATAAATTTGATATTTACTATAAATGTGTTTTAAAATTGATTACTTTGTTATTTCAAATAATTCTTCTTCTTTATTGAAATATTTTTTCGAAAGCACCTGCCTAATTAAATATGAAATTGTTTTCGGCATTTTCTCTAAGCATGTTTCTTTTAAGCATGTTTAGTTTCAAGCAGATATTTTGATGAGTAACGAGACTCTACACTATAACAAAGGAAAAACAGTTTAAAAGTTTTCAATTGAAACGTACATAGTAATATAAACCCTTGAAAGAAAAAGTTTTCATATACACACAGGGAAATTAATTTAATTTAAAACCATTTGTAAAAATAAACTGTAAATGTTTTTTTAATTATTTTAATCGTGTTACTTCAAATAAGTATTTCGTTAATAAAAATTTGTTCGAAGTAACTATTTTTTTCAGGACCCATACTACTAGCCACCTAAATTTTATATTATAGAACCTTTTCTTCTGTAACCTCTTCAAAATTAGGAAATATTCCTAACAACAGCCACAAATTTAATTTAACAAATTCAACAAATTAAAGCAACAAATATAATTGTTGTAATTGGAAAAATTAAATTATTTTTCACTAAATTAAAGATAAAACTGCTTTCATCACTACGATAAATTCCGAATAACACATAAAATTACTCAAAATAAGTAAAAATCTTTATTATTGATTAAACGTTTAATAAGAATATAAAATGATGTTTAAAGGTTGAATGAATACAGGTTGAAGATAAAAAAAATTGCCGAAATAATTTTGCAGTAGCAAAAAATAATTTGATATCCGTTTTCATAATCTTCTTTTTAACAAAGAGTACTTTACATCATTTAAAAATCCAGTCAGTTATTCCATAGTTAGACAAAAGCAAATATCGTTACAAATTGTTACTTAAAATACTTAACAACAATAATATTGTCAAGGTTTAGCATGCAAACGAAAACATCTTTGTGCTACAATTGTGCGAATGGTCGTATTAGACGCTCAGGATCCTTAAAAATTTTAATTTAAATTACCTTTGCAGAATTATTACGGTATATTTGCAATCTTGACACTTCTACACAATCGTATGAGCATTTCAAAGAACTTAACTTATTTCGATAATTAAGACATTATTAGACGATAAAATATATTATGAAACGTCTAATTATTGATATGGACATTTCAAAACATTTGCATTTGATTCGATTCATTAGAAATATTACTAAGTAATAAAATATGCAAACGAGCTAGGCTCGGTCCCCTGGTACTATATATACTACATAAATATATACTATATATATACTATATATACTATATATACTATATAAATTCCTGCAGTGAAAACAACCCTACAGATTCTCAATTTTGCCTATTTGTCAGAATGTAAAATGAGCATTCTAACGAATATTTTTGTTTTGTATCTGCCAATATATGAAAGCGTTGGCCTTTCTTTACAAAATCAAAAATAAGTAAATCGTATATTAATATAAAAATAACACATTAACAAGATTATTATTAACATTAATATTTATATTAATATTACAGCTGGAGTAATCGTAAATAATAAGATTAATAAATGAGATAGTAAATAATAATAATAAGTTGTGAATTTAATATTACCCAGAACGATGGTCTTCCTGTCGGGTGGTCAGCTGTAGTTAAATATTTCAAGGAAGGCTTATAGACACACATCAATCAAAATTCGAATCGTATTCATTAACATTAGTTCTGATGAGCGATCGGTTCATTTTCTATTTACCAATCTCCATGTATAAAAGATAGATAACTTACACGACTTAATAATTATACAATTTAAATATGAAAGATAAGCACTAGAGCTGAACTTTGAGCTATCGGCGATTATAGAAACATGATGGTGGAGGTATCCTTGTGCGGAGGTGCACGTTTACATCAGGACTGATTAATTTGGTATTTATTGATGGTAAAACGGACCAATATGTTGATTTAGATGTTTAAACAGACAATTTAAAATCATTAACCCAAAATTTGGGTATTGGAAACAACTTTGCTTTTTAACAAAATAACTGTCGTAAATACAGGGTTCTCAACATTCTCATCCGATATCTCTATAATTGTCCACAAGTTCTTAAAACGTCAAAACCTAAAAAAAACATATTTATAGAGAACTGTAGGCTGAGTTCGAAGAAAAGACATCAAAACGAAAAGCGATATTAAACAACTAGTGATCAAAGAAATGAGGAACTTCCATAAATTACAAAAAAAATCTAGCGAAATCTATGACCAGACGTTTAAAGCTACTGTGTCTACATAATATCCTACTTACAAATATTTTCCAAAATATTATAATAGTTACACAAGTGTAAAAATAAATAAAAAATACGGTATTTTATTAAGTTCATTTTTGTTAATTTTTGGTTACTGATTTTTGGTAAAGTTTTACAATGTTTTGATAAAATTTTATGTAGTTTTGTTACGAACAAGTTATAGAAAGTATTAAAGCAATTCTATTTTGAAGAATTAAATTTTATTACTGATCAAAGCAGTATTTCTTTGAAATAAATTATATCAGTAAACCAACACTTTTGGGAGCCACTTGTATATTTGCGAGAAGAAAGACTCGGAAGCACTACCACGAAACCATTAGTCAGATAACGAGGACAATACCTGAGCTAGCACCCTACGCAACATGAGTATGTGTGAAGATGTTTGGACAACAATAGATTTAATGGGCATTGCACAATCCTACATGGACATTTTTTTTTAATGGAAGATGTAAACAAATCTATTAACTATCCACTTTCAATTTGGTTGGGTGGGGTTTATTGGCACAAGGACTAAATATGGCCAAGCTGCGCCAAACACTAGGTAATTTAAATCAACATTAACATTTTAAAAGAAAGTATAAACATAAATTAATTAATGAAGAAGTAAAAATGATGTATAGTTTAAAAAGATAAATAGTGATGAATGAGGTGGATGATTTAATAAATATGACAAAGTGGGAGGTGATATATTAAAAAAGCGATTATATAAAATTCTAAAACGGGAACAAGAAGTTAAAATATGATGAATGGTGAGAGGTTGTTAGCAATGAACACACGGTGGGGCGGTTTCATTTAATAATAAATGCCTGTGGGTAGCTCTTGAGTGTCCTATGAGGAGACGAGTCAATAAGACATCCAACCGTCTAGGTGACAAGGACGGTAGGAGCGAGGTCGTTGGAACTCTGTATCGTTTAAATTTTAGTATATGTACTGTCGAAGCAAGTACCTCCACTTACAATCATAAATGGACTGTAGTAGAGCAAATATGACGTCTTCATCGTGATGCAAACATCTCAGACCTGATGGCACCAGAGACGTGACTTTCTTTCAAAATTTATAAATGAGAAAATCGTAAATGTGTTACTTTATGAAGTACAGGATATTTTTATGAATGAACTAGAAAAAAATTATGAATGGGTGTCGTAGTAAACCACGTGTCTGAAGCCAAACATGTTGGCCTCACTTTGATGTTAGCGATATTATAACCTTATGATTTCTCTACTATGAGGGATCGATGCCCGAAGATACACATGGTGAGATTTGAACCAACTCCCTCTGATTCTGAGTACGATGATCCATCACATGGACCCTGCCTTAAGTTTTATCATCATGGGATTGAACATGAGCAACCTAATATTTTTTCCCGCCGCAATTCCAACCATGTTATCACGGCCCCAATTTTAATTAAATTAAGTAAATAAAATAGATTTTTTTTTAAAGTATTAGATAAGATTTATGAGATTTTCCTTTTTTCAAGATGTTATTATCCACCAAAAAAAAATCATTAAAAATGTGTAAGAAGATTTTTTTTATTACGAGTCAATAAGACATCCAACCGTCTAGATGACAAGGACGGTAGGAGCTAGGTCGTTGGAACTCTGTATCGTTCCAATTTTAATATATGTACTGCCGAAGCAAGTACCTCCACTTTCAAGATCACTACACACATGTTGAGATTTGAACCAACTCCCTCTGATTCTGAATACGATGATCCATGACATGGTCCCTGTCTTAAGTTTTATCATCATGGGATTGAACATGAGCAATCTAATATTTTTTCCCGCTGCAATTCCAACCATGTTATCACGTCCCCAATTTTAATTAAATTAAGTTAACACAATAGAAAAAAAACAGTTTTTAAAAGTATGAGATAAGATTTATGAGATTTTTCTTTTTTCAAGATGTTATTATCCACCAAAAACAAATCATTAAAAATGTGAAAGAAGATTTTTTTTTTATTATTATTATTTCCGATGAAAAGATCTATCCGCCGAGAAGAGCGATAACCCCACATCTCTTTTGTTGACCGATCATTTAATCTCAGTTCGAACCCGGAAACAAATTAAATTCGCTGGGCTGCATTTGGACCCTTCGAAAAAGGGGGATGGATATATCACTTTACTTGAAGGACGCACATGCGAAGGGGGAAAAAAAATAGGCTAAAAGAAACTCTTAAGCCTCGATCGTTCTTTGAGTGCTTCTCAACAGCGCTGGAAATAAAAGGAAAGCTTTATTTTAAGAGAGAAATAAGATAGTAAAAAACTTTTGTTAGTATAGAAGAAGATCCGGGAACCTAAGAGGACCTAAGTTTGGGTTTTATTTAACTTATTAAATATTTTAGGGTATTATTTACAGTTTGAAGAACGAACATGAGATGTTTTTATTTTTTTGACGTAGTATATATCGATGTGCAGCTTATGTTATCTATATTGTTTTCTCTAGCAGTTTACAGTTGTAGTTGAAAATAAATATATATTATACTATACTTTTATTAATTAATACTTATATATAAGAATGGAGTGTCTGTCTGTGGAATCGAACAAAACCCCTCATTTTGAGTTTTCTTCACGAATTAGGATACACTGATTCAGAAAATCCCATTATTTTTTTTTGTCTGTCTGTCGGTCTGTTTGTCCGGATTTAATTCGAAAACTATTGCACGGTTTTTATGAAATTTGCGCCATTTTAACAATATTTTCTCAGTTTAAAATCTGCACTTTGTTTCATGCGGATATCTGAAAGCGTTCAAAAGTTACATAACTTTTTTCCATTTTCTTATATAGTATTCCTATGGGAAATTTACATTTAGATCTTCCCTCGTAACATTATTGTTAAAAATCACCTTGGCGACCAAAAGTATTTTTTCTGCAATACTGGGATAAACGATGCATTTTGATTGGCTGATGAGTAAACATTGCCAAACGTTGCCAAATGAATTTTAAAAAAATATCGCCAAATGAATAAAACTGTCGCCAAATGAATAAAACTGTCACCAAATGAATAAAATTGTCGCCAAATGAATAAAACTGTCACCAAATGAATAAAATTGTCGCCAAATGAATAAAACTGTCGCCAAATAAATAAAATTGTCGTCAAATGAATAAAACTGTAGCCAAATGAATAAAATTGTTGTCAAATTAGTTAAGGTATCTCGAAAACTACTTAAAGTAATTGAATAAATCTAGATTTAGTTAAAGTTTATTTTTCACAGTGCACAGAGAGTGATATGCGACTGGCTACGCTAATTATTAAAACAATCTCGCAGGTGTTACTTCACAAATTGACCACGAGCAACGCCGGGCCATGCTAGTATTTAATAATTTCAAAAGTGTGGAAAAAACACATTTATTGTTTCCCACTCAGCGGTTAGAAAAAGGGCAACAATGCAAAGTTGTTTTCTCTGTAAATTAGTTTACTTTATATTTCAAATGCATTGTTATTACATATATTTTTTCATTAATAGTATTTTAATAGATGTAGCCACCAAGAACATCCAAAACCTTTAGATTTCAAAACTATTTCGATATCGAATATTTTTATGAATTTCAAGTGTGTACAAAGGGTTAAAGTATGTAAATAATTTTACATTATTCATTTTCATTTTCTAATGTACTCGATCTAAAATATCGTGTTCTGAATTATAATTGAAAATATTAACGAATTTTTTTCTAATTAAAATATCGTTAAAAATATCAGTATATATACAATTTAAAGCATATCTGCTTATCGGATCTATTTTTAAACAATTATCATATATATTATTTATAATTAAGATCCCTTTTACGCTCCTGACAATCTACAAAACTTAACACACGAGGTATCAAAAGAAAGAGAATTTCATGGACCAGTGGCGAATCGTACTTTCATCTCATAATTATTAAATGATTTTTAAAAATGCCATTAAAACAATTTATTTTAATGAGTTTTTATTAAACATGCTGCTGATATTGTTTCCGTATGAGCTGATTATTAATTTTTTTTTAATTTTACACCATGCAAGATTCGCTAATAGTTTTCACCCAAATGGGTGTACGTGTGTGGGTGTGTGGAGGAGGTGGAGGCACGAGCATATTAGTTCAACTTAATTTAAGAAACGTTTTCAATTATATAATGTGTTAACGTTTTTCTTATTAATTAAAAAATGGTTGATAACGTTAAAATGATTCACAATCTCAAAGAAGAAATACATTTTCTTAAACAAGTAATTATTAAATTTTATCTTCTAGTCCCAAGCACTGATCTCTAATTGTGACTTCTGGATTAAGCAAGACATTTCATTGACTTGAAGTCAATAGAAGGGGTAATAACTGTATCCCACTTTCAGCGCATCCGCTATATTTTGAATATTTGTTATATGAAAATAAGCCGCCATGTATTGATTTTGGCTGAGATTTTGTCCATTTTCTTTTGAAACATATTTTACACGCAATCTGCTATTAAAATGGAAAGTCATTTGAGTTTGGTTAATTAACGTCGCACTAGGGCTATTGGCGACGGTTCGGGGCCTATCTCGTAGGAAAGATCCGGGAACAGATTCACATACACATTCACACACACATTCATACATGCACCTCGTTATTTTAGAACTATGGTCAGATGACGAGGAAACACCTGAACTGGAACGTAACTCCTTCAAGAGACGTCGGGACGGAAAGTCATTTGAAAGTCGAAGTGGTTAAAAAGCAAGAGCAAAAAATGTTTGTTTAGCAATAAACAAATTAATTATATAAGAAGAAAATATAATATTTTTTCAATGATATGGTATTAAAAACATCACTAAATCACTTAAAAAAAATTGGGGGTTCAGTATGGCTGCTTACACATTTGCTTCAACGTGTCCATAGATTAAACAAGATTTGAGTTTTCCATAAGTTACAGTAAGAGTTCAGTGCACCGGATTGCCCGATTGGTTTATTGCACTGACCAACCAATCAACGAATCCAGATTTTTTTCATTCTGGGAAGCATGTCTTCGCGTGGTGCTTAAGTTTTTGTCTAAGACGTTGGATTGGTTGTTTGGTTGGTTGGTTGCTTGGTCAACCAACAAACCAGTGAATCCGATGTCTCAAACGAGAAGTGCGGCCAATACGCAGGAAAAGCGGGATGACATGTTCCCCAACTGTAAACACTCGGCATGTTTGCGTTTATTTTGTAGCTCGTTAGATACTTTTTTTTTTAAGTTTCAAAATTAACTAATTTTTACGAGTGTGTTTGATAAATAAAAAACCTTTCAACTACATCCCGCAATAGAAGGACGTGTTTTGTAATATACATACACGTTTGTTAGTTTGTCATTACAAATAGTTGACACATAAACATGTCCGTAAAGTTATCAGGTTAGTGTTAAAATTCTTTTCAGAAATATTTTTTTAACAAAATAATTCTCAACAATATTTTTTAGAAAATCTAAATGCACATTACTTTAAAATTCCCAAAAACGTACACTGTAAAAAAAATTACTTAAAAATGAGTACCTGAACGTACTTATTTTTCCTTGAGTATAATTGCATCGTAAATAAGCTATGCCGTACTCGAATTTAAGTGACCGTACTTTCTCAAAATGATCAGTGCAATGTAATAGTGCTAATTTCAGCTTCTGTTCAAACTATCTTAACAAAGCGACCTAACATACTTAAAATAGGGTTCCGAAGATGGTTTTCCACATTATTTAATGTCGATTGCTTAAATGGAAACTGAGTTATTACAATTCAATTATTATAATTCTCATTCTTTTGGCACTACTCTTTAACATTCATTCTGTTTATAATTTCTTCACGTCGTCTAGTAGTACGACGGCTAAGGCATTGGGCTGCGAATCCTGAAGACCTGGGTTCGATTCCCGTTATGTCTTAAATGTAACTATCGATATTTATTGAACGTGATTTATGAAGGCAGCCAATCTAGGCTAACATCTGCTATTTTTATTCTTTTTTACCCATTGTACTTATATTTGAGTACAGTTCTTTTTCAAAATTGAAAATTATTATTTAGAGCTATGATAAGCATCGAATATACACAAAAATGAATACGTTTTACTTATTTTTAACAGTACACCGCAAGCTGATAAATACCTATTATTACTAAATTATAAAACATTAACTATTTCTTTGGTTGTTTAACGTTTTTAAAGCGACAATGTTTGCTCTATAAATGTCACTGCACATTCATTACAGAATAAAGACATATTTGACGCTATAACTATTCAACTTAAAAAATCACACTTAAACAAAATGACAGAAAAAAAACTTATCTGTAGAGAATATTGGATGCCAGGATTAAAAAACGCAAATGTCTAGAATGAAAAGAATGTGTTTTATTTGTAAAAAAAATATCCTCTAGAGATGTGGGTTAAATTAAGTTTCGAGATACCGACGTTAACGTACATACCTTCGGGATATCTCATTCACTCCAAATCTTTTTTTTTAATACAATAGATTGTAGAATAAAAAGTTTTACCGGTTTAAACCGCCTTTAAACCGGTTTTTCTCGGCATGATAATAAAAATTCACCAATAGGTTGCTCGTGTAACGAGTTTTTGAAGTGAGATCTACGGACAAAGCCATGCGATAAATTGTGCGATTTACAGGATGTTAAAACCAGTTTAAACGATCAACGGAAAAAATAGTTTCTTTACAAAAGTATTTACTTGTTCTTCCATAAAAAGGACTCAAGTTTTCATTTTAGAGATTCTAATAATATGAAAGTTTTTTCTCATATATACTTCCAATTAACCAAAGGTTTTGGTTTACTGTATTTACACTGTAAAAAAAGTATTTCGAATTAAGCACTTGAACCTTGTCGTTTTTCTTTTAGTACAATTACATCGGAAATGAGCGATGATGTACTCAGTTTTAAGTAACATTTCTCTCTCAAAAATGAGCAATGTGATTTAATATTGCTAATATCGGCTTCTGTTCAAATGATCCTTATAAAATCTAACCAAACTTAAATGAGTTGTTCAGAAGATGGTCTTCCACGTTATTTGATATAGATTGAATAAATGGAAACTAAGATATTACGACTCAATTATATTACTTGTCCCATCCTTTGATACACATTTATAACAATTATTTTGTTTGTAACTTTTTCAAGTGGCCTTGGTAGTCTAATGCATAAGGCACCGGAATGCGGAACAAGAGGATCTGAGTTCGACTTCCAGTAAGTCTTGGTTGTAATAGTTTTTTTATTGAAAACCATTTATTACGGTAGCCTATGTAATCAAGCATATACTCTTTTTACTCACTATACTCTTTTTTGAGTACATGTCTTTTTCAAAAATGAAACTTATGTATTCGGTGCCTTTATAAGCATCGCACATGAGTACATTTTACTTATTTTCGTGTACCTCTTTTTGAAAGTATATAATTTGTTAAATAATATATTTCAATTTGACAAATTTAGAAGTAATTTTAAACAAATAAAATTTGTATAGTTACCGATAAGCAGTTTATTGTATTATAAAATATTGCAATTTAATTTTTAAACCCCTTCCTAATGCCATCTGACGTAATTTTTTGCTCGTGTGAACCAGCAACTCCAGACTGTTTATCCCTCACATTTAGTGAATCTCCTACAGCTAATCAGGGCTTGAAATCAACTGGTACCTGATAGTAACGTAATGACCACACAGGGATAACAGACGCGTAATGTTAATTAAAATATGATATGTAACCATAATAAACAATCACTCTTGGTAATTTTCAATATTAACAATAAAAGGTATTGTTTTAGATTTGCAGTCATTAAAATTCACTAAAAGAACTTTTTTTACAGTTTGTTTAATAACGAATATTTCTTTTTAAATATTGGATATATAGCATATTATTTAAATTTTACATTTAATGATTAACTTAAATTTTAATGATTTATTAAAAGAACCATTGCTCAGAATAAAGTAAATTTAAGGGATCTTTTTTTTTAAATGTTTATATACCATGTATCATATATCTACACATTTTTCGTCTGCAACAATCGTCATTTACTCAAAATATATATATTTTTTAATTTTTAAAATGCTAAGGGTTTGTAACTAATTAACTTAAACTGAACTGTTAATAGTTTTTGAAGCTCTAATATTTGTCTTATAAACGTATTAATAGCTTTTTAAAATTAAATTATAAATTATTTTTTTACGAATTATTAAACATAAACATGTGAATATTTTTTAGGTTTTAAACTTAAAACAAGTTTTTGAAAGCTATTAAAACCCAAACCTGAAAAAGAATATTCATACTTCTGTAGTACATACCTTGACGTTATTTAATGACTTAAAATTTATTTAAAACCTTAAGAATTGATGTAGAAGTAGTGCTTTTTAAAAAAAGTCTATTTATACTTTAAAACCCCAAAAATAACAAAAATATTGTTTATAAATATATTTTTGTTTTTGTTTATTATTCAGAAAAAGATGTTCGAATAATATAAAAAAACGGTATTTCTGATTTCATTATTAAACAAATTAGGATTTGGGGCTCAGGTCACCCTCTATTTCATTGTCGTTTTTTATTTCAACCCATTCCCAAATGAAGAATAGTTATAGGTTGTTTATATTCTGGAAAAACAATAAGTATTTTATTACAAATATATGCCTATTTCGATTTCTATGAAAACTAGACATAACAAATATTATTAAAAAGACCTTCCCAAACTTATAAACTAAAATAACTTCTCTCAGAAACCGTTTCACAGCAATACAGCAAAAACAATATCCCACAGACGAGTAATAGACATACTTTTTCTAACCAGACTTGCGAGACGAAAACAATAATAACCAGCGAAGTACGAAATACCCTTCGATTCCTCGTAGGCTGGGCCATAACTCGAACGGCCCCGTCGTAAAACCCCGCGCAGATCAAGTGGTACGACCGTCAAGGGCCCCACAAAAAGGCATCTGGTAAACAATAAGGAGAACGAAATATTAATACCATAAATTTTATTGGGTATAAACATCATTTAGAACTCATCGACGACCATCAAACTGTTTTCGAAGAAAGATCGTTGGAAGATAGATATGTTTACTGTTTGTTTTTCTTTTTGTATGAACTATTCTTGATTAAAACCACAGTATAGGCTAGATATAATATGACATACCAACCCTCTGAGCGTTTAGAAAACAGGTCAAATTGCAAATTTGTTTTCTCTGCAAATCAATTTACTTTATACAACCAATACGTGTATATTATATACATATTCTTAATTTTTATTATATTGATAGATATAGCTTCCAAACAACACCCATATTTTTTAGATTTGTAAAATATTCCAAGTTATTTATTCCATTGATATTTTTAAATTCAATGCTAACAATGTTATGAAAAACGATATCAATAATTATATTTGCAAAAAATTAACAACATACTATTTACAAGATTTACAACATACTCAAAGATTAACAACAGACTATTTACAAAATTTACAACATACTCAAAGGTTAACAACAGACCCGGGGACTATCTCGAAGGAAATTTCCCATTCGACTTGAATATAATAAGAAACAATAATTTTAACACATAAACATATTTACATATTGCAGAGCAAAGAGTTATTTATTTTCACAAATCGTTTAGCTTACTTTCTAACTTTCCCGAGCAATACAATATCATTAAAGAAACTAAACCAACAACCACCCAATCCTCTGGTCACCCTTTCTTCTCTATGAGCGAAACCACCTGATCGAATAGACCATTTGTTAGTTCTTGCGAGCCTCTCAGGCGTAATAAGTGACGGTTCCTAATTTTAAGTCACGTCATTCCAGTAAAAATATTTCCAAGGGAAATATAAAATAGTATTTTTAATAAAAGGAAAACCGACTTTAAGAAAAATCTGCTAAAATGTAAAACATATATTTTTTTGAATTTTGAGAACAAGTTGAACACATTTAATTATTTAATGTTAATTTTATACTTATTAAAGCTTTTTGAAGTGACAATTTACAAAAATAATGCCAACATTTTGGCACCGATTTCAAAACATTGAAATAAGTAAAAAATTTATATGAATAATTATATTTTTACAACTTGTTCGTAAAATTAAAATTTTCGTTTTTTTACTTTACCGCCCATTTTTTTAAAAGTCGGTTTTCCTTTTCATTTTTTAAATCTATTTTATCAGGGCTTTACACGAACTGACTACTTGATCGTTGACACTCAAATCTCTTCCAATTCTATTCAACTTGAAATGAGGAAGTGCGAGCTCTTCGTGGCTAAAACAATTCATAAACAACCAACTTTTTTTTTTGTTATTACCCAAGACATGTCCAACTCAGCTTAAAAAACAACTGCAGAGCTACGGGAATGCCCAGAAGAGAACAAAAACAAAACTCAACGCCCTCGTGGGCGTAGAAAAAGCAAAACAAAATGAAACCAGTCAACACACCAATTACAATTGACAAAACATACACATACATTTAAATATAAAAATGCAAATCCAAAAAGGCTTAAACAAGAGCAAAGGAATTTAAAAAAAAATACAAATGAGTGCAAAACTTAAAGTAAAACAAAAATTAAAAACAGACAGGGGACAGAAACACACAAAAAGTGCTAAACATAACAAAGAAAGCACGCCCCCCCCCTAACCAATTGACTTGCATATTTCAGCAGAAATTTTAACACAGGTAACCAATCCATATACTGATCCGTTGTTTTGTAGAATGTTGACTAGCCAGGTCAAATAATCCAACCAGTTTTCCCATTCAAAACACACAGCTTCCAAACACGTCAAACCGAGGAACGTTCGAACTCGCTCGCGAAATAACAAAAACCAACCGAGGTTGAAACCAAGACAAAACAAAACAAAAACAGTAAATTCAGGGGCGAAAAAAAGATATCTTTGTCAGGCTGTTAACTGCTCCGAGGGAGCAGGTGGAATTTTATAGTCAGTTGGCGTCCCACGGCATAAAAATGCACACCCTAATACGGGACCAAAAAAAACATGCAAACACACCCCAGAAAAAATAGTAATCTTTCTCTCAAAGGGCTCCTCGGAGCGGTCTGGTTTTTATAGCGCTGCTACATAACGCTTTTTTGTGGAGAGGACGAGGGGACTGTGGGTTTTTTCGAAGAATAAGTATTTACTCGATAGATAGAGGGTTTTTTTTCTGTCCTGGTGTGTACAGTTGGAACTCGAGTTGAAAGATTTTCTCGATAGGAGGGATTTGGATTAGGTTTTTCAATTTTTTTTTTTTTTCGTTTTGGTATTCTTCTGGATGGGTGATATGTTTGGAGGTGTTTATTTTTCTATTTTGGCGCTGGGGTTGGGGATTGTTGGAATTGAATATAGTTTGCGTAATAAAATGGTATGCATTTGTCGATAATTGATTTATTGCAGAATAAATTGTACTGGAAATATCATAGGAAGTTGGTGCATACTACATACATGCTGCACTACATATATATGCATACTGCACTACATTTACACAGTATTATATTGTAGACAGTTTGGTGTATATCCCGAAGGAAATACATAGGAACACTGCATCGAAATTTAAACCATGGTCAAAAAATAAGAATAACACCTTAGCTGGCACCATATCCATCTTACATAGGGGTCATGATTTTGGTTAACAACTGGTTTAACGTGTATCAGTCCCCAATACACGGGGTATGTTTTTTGACGATGTCCAGGCACAAAACAGGCAACCCTCTGATCACGAGCCCGTTACACTGATGAGAAGATATTCAAACTCTTATTCCACACACTTTGAGTTAAATGCTTTAAAGCTGGTTCAACGCTGCCCCAACTTTATAAAAATACCAGCAATTTTTTACTAGTATTCTCATCAATTTTAATCTACACGATTATGAATGTCTCTAAAATGTAAACTTAATATTTGAAATGCAAGTGAATGGTTGTAATTCAAATTTTGAAAGTTTAGTTTCTGAGTATAATATTTATTTAACTTAATATGTTTTTCTTAAAAAAAACGATTTAAAAATGTATTGTTAACCATGGAATACACGCGAAAGTAAATTAGTTTTTAACCGACTTATAGTACGCTAACCAGTAAAGAAATCACGCCAAAGGAGATAGATTATCAATTCGACGGATATGTTTTTTATAGTTTATAAGCGAAATGTTTTTTTGTTTTAATTTAAATATGCGGACACATTTTTTTTGTTGGTTAGGGAATGTCTCACTTGGACATCTTTTGAAGAAATATCCGGTTATCCAGCATTTAACTAACGGGAATTCTCAATTAACCGAAGAGTTTTAAAAAAATATTGTCCGATTTCGAAAATTCTTTTTTTGTTACATAGAGAAAAATCTACTTTTGCAAGAAATAAAAAAACAAATTGCTTACCCGGCTGTTATACATCCACAAATGTCTATTAATCGGACTTTTTTTTTATAGATTTTTGCTATTTCAAAATATTTGGAATGTTGAATAAACATCGTACAATGATAAATTTTCGTTCACTCTGCGTTTATTTGGAGTCTAATTTATCATGGCTTTACCCGGAGTGACTAATTGATCGTTTACACTCAAATTCATTATAATCTGAAGTTCTTTTAAATAGTTTGGAAGCATCATTTGAAACATCTTGTCATCGTTGAAAATGCTTCTCCTTCTTCATGCTTTGCTTTCACATGTGTATACACAACACGCGATAATTTGAATTCACATGCTCCGGACAGTAACGTATTTGAAGTTTCTAAAACTTGACTTGAAATTTTTAGATGTCCCTTCCAGCAACTGCCTGAGTGAAAACCTCTCATTTGTATACAAGCCTTTATGAGCACAAACTGTTACGGAAATTGTGTGGGAGTGTACAAAGTTAGAATCGCTACATTAGCTTGTTTTTTTTTAGATCAAATTGCCGAAAAACATAAATACGACGTTCGGTATGTAATTTCAATAAAATACTTATTGCTTTTTGAAGAATGAAATATGCCATGCATACAACAGCCGAATATTTTTCATTCACCTAAAGAATGCATATACGAACAATGAATCGCAAAAAAGTCCGGTAAACAGAGAGATCAGGCTTTGAAAAGATTTTAGAAAGTTTTTTTTTTTTTTCAAGCACAAAGGAAACAGTTTGGAAGAGGGGGATAAAAAACTATTCCAAGAGACCTTTTCCGGAAACTTCAGGAGGAGTACTTCGGTACACTCGCACCTGCTCAATAAATTTATTCGAAATTTTATTGTAGGTTGTAGGTAGTAGTTTTACTGTAGACTTTAACAATATTATATTTAAATGAGGAATACGTAGAGGAATTAAAATATAATAATTGTGAAAACGTATATTTCTAACTGCGTCGTGATTAAGCGGGATTTAAATGAGAAACAATATGTCGCACTTTGGTACAAATTATCAAACAAATGTTCAATTTGAACTGGGGATAATTCAAATATCCTCAATATTTTAAAATAAATTCAATCGATTTGCTGATTGAACCTTATTGATGTGTTTTCGAATGATATGATATCCAATGTTTGTTAATGCATACGGTGTTATTTAAAAAAAATAACATAATTCGATGGTTACAAGAAATGATTATTGTAACAGAGAATATGTATCAGCGAGGACATATTGTTTAGTTTGAAATTTTCTTAGAAAACGAAGATAGCAAAATTTGTGGATGGCGCTAGCCAATATTAAACGTTTGCTGGTGTCTTAAAATGTTTCTTGAAGTGCCCTTGCATTCGTAAAACGTAATAATAGAACGCTTTAAGAAAATGTGGTGTAAACACAATTATACTTTTGTTTGTTTTGAAAACTAAAAAATCAAGTTCCTATAACATAAATTTAAGGAAGCCATCTTTGTGTTTACTTATTACTACTGTACTTTTTCTACTCATAAAGTTACGATATATCGGAAATATCGACATATCAACAATATTTATACATGGAAAATATCGATATATTAAAAATAACGATTAATCGGAAATATCGATAGATTAGAAATAACGATTAATTGGAAATATCGATAGATTAGAAATAACGATTAATCGGAAATATTGATAGATTAGAAATAACGATTAATTGGAAATAACGATATATTAGAAATAACGATTAATCGGAAATAACGATTAATCGGAATTAACGATTAATCGGAAATAACGATTAATCGGAAATAACGATTAATCGGAAATATCGATATAATAGAAATAACGATTAATCGGAATATAGATATATTAGAAATAACGATTAATCGAAAATATTGTCTAATCAATTATATCGTTTAATTAAAAATATCAATTAATTAAAAATATCAATTAATTAAAAATATCAATTAATTAAAAATATCAATTAATTAAAAATATCAATTAATTAAAAATATCAATTAATTAAAAATATCAATTAATTAAAAATATCAATTAATCGTAAAAATATCAATTAATTAAAAATATAAATTAATCGTAAAAATATCGATTATTGTTAGGCTATTAATCGCAATGGCAAAATGATATGATCGCCAAAGCCTAATCATCAGTAGTTTCATGTACAGTAAATGATTTTTTTTTTGTACAATAACAATGTTTTAGTAAATTAATGTTTTGTTTGTCCATTTAATATTACTACAGTTATTATTATTATTATGAGGAGCACATGTCCAATATTAATAAAAAATGTAGACGTTATTTGCAACATAAATCGAGATGTTGCCAAACTGTCGATTTAAATAAATCGATACATTACTATAAGAAGAATATTAATTTAAACTTTTTAATAAGACACACATCATTACATTTGCTGACATTCATGGGCGCATCGGAGATCTCCAGTTTTTCAAACATTGCACCCAATTTTTAAGTTTTTTAAAATACTTCAATTTACCATATTTTTTAATATTATTGAAATATGCTTGTTTGATGTTTAACATAAATCTATAAATCTATAATAAAATAAATATTTGGTAAAAAAATAAAACTGGGTGCACCAGAAAAATTATAGCAACTTTACCATTGCAAAAATCACTTAAGCGCCAATGGGTATAAAAAAGAAAACAAAAAATATATCAAAATATTAAACAAGTTATTAATATGGTGTTATATAAATACTTATGACTCTACGCAAATCCCTTTAAAACTACAAATAATATTCATGCTCTATAATAATAAAAGAAAGTGTAAGTCTATGTCACGCAAAACGCATACTTCCTCTGTTTGGATATATGTAAACATTTAAATATATATATATATATATATATATATATATATATATATATATATATATATATATATATATATATATATATATATATATATATATATATTATTCAACGTCTAATTGTGGATCTGAGGCTTGGAATTTTAAAATACCGTTTAGTTATCCGTTTATAACGGTTTTTGAAGTTACTTTTTTAATAGCCAATTTTTTTAAAAAATAGTATCTACTCTTTTAGAAAATTATGTTATTTTAAATTCATAAGATCTTGACAACAATTGAATACTTTAAAAATGTTAATATATAATTATTGGTTTTAATAATTGAAAGTTGGCGATCAAAAATTGATTTGGCGAGAAAAAAACTATTTCTGATAATTATTCTTCAACGGGAAAACCAATGGAAACGTCAAATTTACAAAATCGTTTCCGGAGATGTCTGAACAACAGATCAGTTATTTTGACTGCAAGAAACTTATAGAAAAGGAATAAACGGGGATAACGAACATAACGAGTAACGTTTTATAATGTGGGTGAAACCCCGGGTAACAGCTAGTCTATCATAAATCATATCTACCAGATAGTAAAGTTGACTAACTAATAAAAAACATAATAGGATAAAACTTGCGTATTAAAAGTTTTACTTTAATATATTTCAATTTAAGTTTAGCTTAAAATTCTTTGATAAAAACTTCTTGATTAAATGATTAAAAACTGACTGCAATTCAGTTTAAATCGAATCATACCTTAGAAATAAAGGTAGTTTATAGAAATTTCAATACTTATAATAAAACAACATAGGGATAAAATATAATTTACTCATTTTTATAAATTCGTGATTGTGAATATAATGAAATGTGTCTTAAAATAACCTTCATTTTCAAATTCGTTTAAAAATATTAAATTTCAATATAAATTATATAATATTAAAAAAAAAAGTATAGCTAAAAATATCTAAATTAATAATTAAATGTTGCTTGCAGTGAATATTGTTTAGAGGGATATAAAATAAAAAAACTCATTTGAATGAATACATAAAAAATGCATTTTTTTATAAAATTAGCGTCTGTTATGTACACCCAAATTCTCTTGAGAATTTTGTTTTGAAGATGGTTTTTGATTGATATATACTAATTAGGCGAATAAAGGGCTTCCCGTCAGTATATGAGCAAAGTAAATAAGCTTTCAAAGAAATTTTCGGAAATTATTTAATCGCCTGTCGTTTAATTATGTAAGATTATACCAAGCTTTCATTTACATTTTCTCAAGATTAATAATTGAAGCTTTTTGTTGTTATTAAATAAATAACAGTCGACAAGAATTATATTTTTTTTGTGTGTTTTATAACATGCAGGGGATATTTGATATTAGAGATTTACATATTTTGATCTGAAAAAGATGGGATTACTGACAAAATCTGATAAAACCGCATGAAGTGTCTTAATTAATAAATTAAAAGTTTATGTATGCCACATGCGTTAAAAATATGTCGGATAATTTATAAAAAAATGGCTGGGTAATGTTATCTTTCATTTTTGTCTAATACGTTTTGATGGTTAAAAAGGCAGACAGAAATAATTCGATTTTTTTAAACGATTAAATTTTATTTATTTTAATTCGATTTTTTAAACGATTTTAATTCTATTTTTTAAACAATTTTAACTCGATTTTTTAAACTATTTAACTCGATTTTTTAAACGATTTAATTCGATTTTTTAAACGATTTTAATTTGATTTTTTAGACAATTTAAATTGCTTTTTAAAACGAGTTTAATTCGATTTTTTAAATGATTAAAAGACATTTATTTTAATTCGATATTTTTAAACGATTAAAACGCATTTATTTTAATTCGATATTTTTAAACAATCAAAACGTATTTATTTTAATTCGATTTATGTAAATCTATTTACGTTATACAGTTATGCATTTAAAAGCAGTTTAACTGAAGTTCTTATATGCTTAAGAAAATATATACTTCTATTAATTTATTCATGTGGGCAATTCATGTGGACTAAAAAGATATTAATGTTAATTTACACACTGTTTAACCTTTACTTGTAGGCTGGGACAGCTTCTGTCCTATAGATTTTACAGGTCTAGCGATTGGCTAAGAATAATTTTGATCACAGATTGAAGGGATATACAAAAATATAAATTTTCCAACGTAAAATGTCACAAAGTATTTTTTTTTTCGTAATTTAAGAAATATTTTAGGTTCGCTACGTAAAACTAATGCATTTTTAGTATTGTAAAAAACAATTAAATGAAAATATTGTATATAATTGGAGAGAAGTGTACCAAAGTACTGAAAATATCATTTTTGAGGAAAACACAAAAACTTTTTGTTATTTAAAACTGCTTATATAAAACTAAATTCTTGAAGTGTAATAATCTTAACAAATGTTTATTTATTTACTGTAGTATTATTTTAAAAAGTAAAATTTTAAAAATTTGTATACATTAATTAATGAAACAATTTCTATATCCCCATAACGCAGTTTATGTAGTCCTATTTCTAACACAGAACCAGTGTGCAATATTCATTCATTCGAATTTATTTTTACGTTTCAGTGTATAATAGCTTATTTTTTAATTAATTTAATCGTTTAGAAAATATTTAAACTGGAAATAATATAAAAGTGTAGTAAATGATGGCTCTATATAAATTTATCACCGTCCACATTTCCCAATTCAAGTAAGAAATAAAATAAACATACCTTATAAAGGATGTGCATTCAGCAAAAATTAACCAACTTTTTAGTTGGTTATTTATTGGTTGCTTGGACAGGTCTTGAGGCTTCTGGACGACATTGTGTCTAATAAAAAATAATAATAAAAATAAATTGTTTAAAATAACATCGCACTAACGATACACAATGGGCTATTAGTGTCGGTTAGAAATATGTCTAAAAGAAAAAAAACCAAAAACATTGATTTTTAATTTTTAATGATGTTCATATGATGTATATAACACCTGAGTTGTTCACCCACTCACCTGCGTAGGCGTGAAGATGTTTAGACCGTGAGAGATTTATCGTGCACAGCCCCCTATAAACGGCTGATTTTTTTTGCGAACGACGAGAAACGAAACGGCAAAAATCAGATCACAAGTTCGATGATCTCTCAAACTCCATATTCGAACCCACACCCTCCGATTGTGGGATCGTTACTCTAACCACTTGGTCACCGTGAACCACGTTGGAGTTGACAGACGGTAAGTAAAAACCAAGCAAAATTAAGAGTTCACCCAACATTCTTTTTCACTCCAAAACTTTAGGAAATCAGCAACATTTTTAAAAAATATATAGTTCTTTAATTAAAGATCACACAATTCCAGTACAACCCCCCTTCATGAAATAAGAAACATTACCCCCGCCCATACAAAATTGCCCGTAGGATTTTTAAACAGTTGCTCATGGACTATAATTGAGCTGCATCTCCATCTCAGGAAATTTGAATGCATCGCCTTCTTCCCTTCAAAGAGGTATTTCCCAGCTTTATTTTCAATTCCTTCATCTGTTCTCGAGCTCCACAGAAAGAGAAACAATGCAATAAACAAGCAGCGGCTTAAATCTGAACGCTTCCTCTTAGCTGCCATTTATTTTTAGCTGCAGCAAGGAATCAAAATGGAATGGTTTGGCTTCAGCCATACCAAGAAAGAAAAAAGAAATGGACTAGCGGGAATGGGATTGAATGGAAAAGGACTCGGGAGTGTTACATTTGGCGAGTTATTATCATGCATTTCTTTTTTTTTTATCTTTTCTTTTTTCGATTTAGGCTTTTCTTTGATTGTGTGTGTTTAGCGCGATTCACAGGGCGATTGAAACTTCTTTTTTTGGAATGTTAAAAGGCACGGATTAGAGTTTCATGGGGAGAATGTCAGTGCTTTAGGCCTCATAAGGATAAGCGTGTGACAAATTCTGCTGTTTAAATATTGTTCGGATTTTGCAATTAAAGCAAGTTGCTAAAACATCACGATTGCTTTTTTTGTATCGAAACATTTGTAAGACTTCTTAGGATTTAAATAAAAGAACAATTTTACTTTATTTTTATTTATAGGAAAACCACGTGATCTTGATATATAAAAACGTGTTGGGTAATTAAAAAGATCAAGTTAAGGGGTATCAACTTGTATTGGATAATTGATTTAAAAAATATAATTAGTAATAAAATAATGGTAGATACATATTACTAAAAAAATTTAAATAGAGCAATAGAGTATTACAATCGTAATTTTAACAATCTTACGATTCGCTGTTATGCAGCAGTTAAATATATATAACCATATTACAATTGCGTTGGGCACAAGTACATATAAAGCCACAATTGCGTTGGCAACAAGTACATATGAAGCCACAATTGCTTTGACAACAAGTACCTATGAAGGCACAATTGCATTGGCAACAAATACATATAAAGCCACAATTGCGTTGCACACAAGTACATATCGTCACCGCAGATCAACAGTGACACATCTAAAAAAAAAGAAAATGAGTTTTCGGTCTTGCTAATATTACTAAATGTGCCTTTATTTAGTGGAAAACTCGGACATTTTTATGTCTTCTTTGAAATCCCTGAACTACAGCCTTATATATTCAACATTAAAAAAACAGCAAATTTTAAAATCAATTTTATAGGCAACTATGTTTTGGCTGATATCCTAGTGTTGCTCTGAGGCGACGATATAAAGTCACAATTGCGTTGGACACAAGTACATATAAAGCCACAATAGCGTTGTGCACAAGTACATATAAAGCCACAATTGCGTTGGATACACGTAAATATAAAGCCACAAATGTGTTGGCAACAAATACATATGAAGCCATAATTGCGTTGCACACAAGAACATATCGTCGCCTCAGAACAACAGTAAGACATCTAAAAAATAAACGAAAATGAGTTTTCGGTCTTGCTAATATTACCAATTGTGCCTTTATTTAGTGGAACACTCGGACATGTTTATGTCTTCTTTGAAATCCCTGAACTACAGCCTTAGATATTCAACATTGAAAAAACAGCAAATTTTAAGATCAATTCTATACGCAATTCTGTTTTTGCTCATATACTACTATTGTTCTGAAGCGACTTAATAAAGTCACAATTGCGTTGGACACAAGTACATATAAATCCACAATTGCGTTGTACACAAGTACATATAAAGCCACAATTGCGTTGGATACACGTAAATATAAAGCCACAATTGCGTTGGCAGCAAATACATATGAAGCCATAATTGCGTTGCACACAAGAACATATCGTCTCCTCAGAACAACAGTGAGACATCTAAAAAATAAACGAAAATAAGTTTTCGGTCTTGCTAATATTACCAAATGTGCCTTTATTTAGCGGAACACTCAGACATTTTTATGTCTTCCGTGAAATCCCTGAACTACAGCCTTAAATATTCAACATTGAAAAAACAGCAAATTTTAAAATCAATTTTATAGGCAATTCTGTTTTTGCTCATATCCTACTGTTGCTCTGAGGTGACGTAATAAAGTCACAATTGCGTTGGGCACAAGTACATACACAATTGCTTCGGAGACAAGTGCAAATAAAGCCACAATTGCGTTGGACACAAGTACATATAAAGCCACAATTGAGTAGGATACAAGTAAATATTAAGTTAAAAATTACGTTTATAATTGAATGTCTAAAAAATTTATATTAATTGAACAACTTGAAATATAATGGATTATTTTATCTTTTAATATAGTTATTACATACTTAGCAATACAAATAAGCTAAATGTAACACATAATTTGATTTGTAAGGTTATTTTATAAATTTATTTAGAAAAAAAATCTGCATTAACTGCCTAATATTACACATTTTCAAAGTTTATGGAGAAACAGCTACATTACATTCCCACACGACTTTGCTTTTGATATTTATTTCTATGAGTTATATTGCATTTATTTCCAAAAACTGAAAATTAAAAACAGTGTGAAGAAATCGGAAAGCCTCTAACTATTCCCAGCAGAATCGGAAAAAGAATAACTTAAAACAGAAGTGCGTTGGTATAATTTATTAATCACCAACGAAAAAATGAAAAATGTCAACGAATCCTGCTCCTAAACTACGCATAAGTATTTAGAAAATTCTTTATGCAATTTGTACGAAGAATGTGTTGTTATAGAAGAAAAATATGCGTATGGTTTGAAGCATCCATTCGTTTTATGGCACGCGGCTGCATTCCTCTTCTTTCAAAAAGAAGAAACGGAAATTCCAACTTTTCCAAGCGGTTTTAACATAATGTTAAGCATATATTTATTTATTTTCTGCTAAATGTAAAGATATTTTAGATGTATATGTTATATTATTTCACCGTAAAACTTTCTACAACAATTTTTGCATAATAATTTGATTAATATTACATGTAGGGAGACGTTATTTAGAAAACACTAAGGGAGCATATAACTCTAGGCCCTAGGGGACTAGAAGGAGACCTTATTAAATCAACCCTACAAAATATTTCGTATAATTTTCAAAGTTAATTTTTTATAATTTGTTTTTGTAAGTCATTTTAAATTTCATATTTAATTACTAATAAATATTTGATATGGTAAAATGTATAAAATATACTGATTGTAGTTATTAATACTAATTTCTGTATTAATTAATAGTTGTATTAGGTAATTAATAAACACATAATAATAACGTAATGGTAAATTAGAATAAATACTTGATTAAGTACTGGTCAAAAATATACATATGGAAGTTTTTATTTTACTAATAAACAATTTTAATAATTTTTAATGTCTTCGTCATATAATATAAAAGTTCTTAACGCTTATGTTAAAACCAATTTGGCCATTTAGACTATCAGCACCATAAGAGGAAATAACTATATTTCTGTGTTCAATTACACATATTTTCGAAGCGAAATTTTTTAAATAAAACTCGTGAATTTGAATGAAACCCATACGAAAATCAAACATGAAACTGCAGTATGAGCTGCGCATGCGTACAACTCACCTAAAAGTTTATGTCGATGTCGATGCGTCAGCTGTTGTGTGATGTGTGGTTTCATTTATTATCATTTAAGGGATTAAATAATTATAAAAGTTAAATAAGTTTTACTTATTGGGAGTTTCAATTATTTGTCTTTAAAGGGGCTCACACCCCCGATTTCTTGATCCACTATATTAACTTCTTAACGTTCGGTGCTTAGTCATTCCTCACAATCATCCTGTCAAGGTCACTGAGCTAAAATAAAACCACTGGAGCAAACCTCCAAAACCTCCACTGGAGGGAAGACTAACATTGGACGAGTACAATCTACTTTACCTTGGCACGCGGATGAATACTGTTCAGAAGAGAAAGTGGATAAAACAGTCTACCTTTGCTTTTGCATTGGAAATCGTATTGCGTCAATCTTGAGGATTTCATTAATTAATTAATATGTTTATATTTTTCTTGTCGCTAAAAAAGTAAAATAGGAAACACATTAAATGTGTAACATTTAATGTATTTTTTGACAGCCAGAAATTTGGTTTTAAAACTTGGATAAACGCACTTTATCCTATTACAAACACCATGCGAAAGAAATATACTTTCTACCTTCACTCCCAAAAGGTGTAAAGTGGTCGTCTCGCTTAGTCCTTACTCCAGTGTTTATATTACTTTAGCTCAAAGCTTCAGTAAATTAATTTCTCGTCTGACCCTAAAGATTTTGAAGACTTTTTCATGGTATGTATTATTCTCAGTTGTATTCACATACACAATTTTACAAAAAATTTCTCTTGGTAAACGTGGAATAGTTGACGATGTGTACGATTTCGTTAGCGTTTTGCGTTTGGCAGGGATCACACCTTTCTAACCGTTATGTAGGAACAACCCTTTGATAGAGTGACATTATTTTGCTTAGATGTATCCCATTCTTACATTCGATTTATGACTTTCTCTGTTTAAAACATTTCATAAGGAGTGAAGAAAACGTTTATGGTATGATTAATATTTAAGAAATCGTTATGAAACTTTGAAAAAAAATGTCATAATGTACAAGTCTTATTTTAAACTACTTTTTGAGAATTTTATAGATGTCGGGGTAGCGAGTCCACTTTAAGAAATGTTGTATTATTATGAATATCGATCTATAAAAAAATCTCTAACTGTTTATACAAACATGTAGTACACAAAATTCTTATGTGTTATAATTCAAAGCATCCTAATATATATATATATATATATATATATATATATATATATATATATATATATATATATATATATATATATATATATATATATATATATATATATATATATATATATATATATATATATATATATATATATATATATATATATATATATATATTTGAAAAAAAGTGCAAAATACTTTTAAAAAAATATATATGTACATATATTCATAGTTAAACAATCAGACTGCTGCCGCTCTCTTTATAAAAACTATTAAAGACATAACATTGAATAAAATCAATTAACTTTTCTTTAGTAAGGAGAAAGATTATACATCAGCACAAAAGAATGTCATTTAAAGAATGTCATTTATTGGACTGCTTCCAAAGACATCGCGGTGTCCAATTCCTTCAACTTCTCGAACGAATCTCAGTCTCCGGTTCGCTGATCGTGTAAAGGCACGGCTGAGAGAATGATTAGCTTCTGATGAATGGACCAATCGGAAATCACTACGTGCACAACATCGTTTAGCGTGATTGGTCGAAAATTATTTTCTGGTCGAAAAGCATGACGGGTGAGTTCCGTGTTAACTGTGTATTGACGTGAACAAACGCGTGGTGATTGATGAAGATTGTCGGAAAGGTAGCGTGTTCTTGGAGCGATAATGGGATCTGATTTGATTACATTTTAACATTGGAAACTTTTGATTTTATTCAATGGTCGGATATGTTTTCTTAAGAATGACATGTATAAAGTATAAAAAATATATTTAAGATGGTAATTATTATATAATTGTCGTCGTTAAATACAGATTTCATAGTTTTAATAATATCTGCATTAAAATGATATAAAATCCGCATTTAACGACGATAATTTATGTAAATATCTTAATAACAAATAGCCAGCTTAGGAAGACACATTGATTGATTTTAGTTCAAAATTATGTTTTGGATAGAAAATAAATTGCATAGTATACTATGAAAATAAGATAAAAACTCGTCTCGTCCCAATGTTTCCCGCTTGTTGGCACACAATAGTTAACTCCAACCGTTTGTAATGGTTTTTAGTTTTTTGGTCTTTGGCAACATTTTAGATTGTTTGGGTTTATTTATATTTCATTACACACAGACTTTGCATTTTCCGCTGATGAAGGGGGATGTATCTCCCGAAACATGTTCGGATTATTACGGACTTTTATTGCGTATTTTAACGTTGCATTTGTATTTTAATATACTATGAAAATGTTTGGTTAAAAAATATCGATAATTATTATTAAAAAAATTATTTAAGTGTAGAATATTTTAAAAGTTTAAGAGACACATTGTCGTGTTTAAGGCAATAGGCCGGTGTTCCTTTACAAGAAGTAGGATTTTATCCTTGCATTGTATATAGCAAAAATATTAATATATCATATAAATAAAATATAAAATTTAAATAACGGTTTTAGAATGAATAAATTTTTTTGAAACTAAACAAATGTTGCTAAATAAATTAACAAACTTAGTTTTATAAAATACTGTTTTGTAAACTAATTATCAATATCCTTATTAAACATCACTATACCTAATTAAATATGACTGTTAATAATTAAACATTAATATTATTAATTAAACATACGTATTAATTATTAAATATCAGTATTGATAATTAAACATCAATAATCAACAATAATTAAATATATAATATAAATAAAATATAATATATGAATGCTGGTTTTAGACTGAATACATTTATTCAAAACTACACAAATGTTGCCAAATGAACTAACAACGTTAGTTCTATAAAATACTTTTTTGTTAACTAATTATTAATATCATTAATTAAACATCAATATTAATAATTAAAAATCAATATTAATAGTTAAACATCAATATTATTATTTAAACATCAATATTAATAATCAAACATCAATGTTATTAATTAAACATCACGATTATTAAACATCAATATTATTAATTAAATATCAATATTATTAATTAAACATCAATATTATTAATTAAACATCAATATTATTAATTAAACATCAATATTATTAATTAAACATCAATATTAATAATTAAACGTCAATATTATTAATTAAACGTCAATATTAATTATTAAACATCAATATTATTAATTAAACATCAATATTATTATTAAACATTAATATTAATAATTAAACATCAATATTAATAATTAAAGATCAATATTAATAAATAAACATCAATATTAATAATTAAACATCAATATTATTAATTAAACATTATAGTTATTAAACATTATAATTATTAAACATTATAATTATTAAACATTATAATTATTAAACATCAATATTATTAAACATCAATATTATTAAACATCAATATTATTAAACATCAATATTATTAAACATCAATATTATTAAACATCAATATTATTAAACATCAATATTATTAATTAAACATCAATATTAATAATTAAACATCAATATTATTAATTAAACATCAATATTATTAATTAAACATCAATATTATTAATTAATCATCAAAATAAATTTTAGAGAATAAAATTGTATAAAAGTTAACTTTGATCAATTACTTGAAAACAGTTCTGTAGCGCTCCAATAGAATATTATTTTCAAAAACATAAAGATTAATATTCCGATTCATTTTCAATGCAATAATTTAAAACCTCAACGATGGGAAAAAAAATTAGACAACTGACAATACCACAAAAACCTTATTTCAATAAATATATCACATTTTATTATAATAAACAATTTAACAGCATAATAAAAAGACCAGCTGTATCTTTCACTCAAACCATAAAAAAGACAATAAGTTCCAATTTCCACTTGACAATTTCGTCGACGTGCCCATTTGTTATATTGTACACCTATCCTGAAAATCATCAATTTCTTTCAAAATCTCCGATCCCCCCATGGCAGTTCATTAAGAACAGTTGATCCTTGGATCCCCTAGGGGCACACAACATGCTTGTTCAGCAATTTCTGAAGCATACATCTATTATTAAAGGATAATTCCAACGACAGTTGATTCTGCAGCATGGTAATGCTCGAAGAACTCAGATAAAGTAAATTGCCCAGTAAGTCGTTTAACAGATGTAGAAAAAAAACGGGATTGCAGGTAAATAAAAACGAGCTTAATAATTTCCATCGAAGTCAAAAATGAATTGTAATCTAAATCTGGATAAAAAGAGTTGAAATGTCTTTGTAATAAGTCGAATTTTTTTATAACTTGGATGTGTTTCTTCGTTTTGTGTTTAAGTTTCATCGAAGCTGTGTAAATGGATTTTCTTAGAAGTCATTATACTTTATGTATCTTGAACTTTTTTTAATAGGATTCGTAAAGAAATGAGAATTATGAACAATAGAAATATGCGCATAAAAGGTACGTATGAATACATTTCCTGGGAAAGAATCGGTGATGTATAATATAAAAATTAGCTTTTATGTTTTTGGAAGAAAAAAATAATACTTTTTATTTCAGAAAGTTGAATGTTTTTTTTTTATTTATGTGTCACAAATTATGACAAACTTATTGGATCTGTAAAAAATATTTGCTTTGTATCCTTAATATCATCTGAAATTAATACGATGGAAAAGTAAATAGTGGACAGGAAAATAATTTATAAGAAAAAGGAGACAATCGAAAAAGGATTTTCGTTTAGGCATTGAGTAATTGTTTAGGGATAAAAAATATTCTCTAGAATTGTTCGTAAATCTTAATTAGTAAACAACAAAAGAGATACTGCAATATGTTTCTCAATAATTGAATCCGGCACTACATCCTTAAATGTATCTTAGCCCCCCACCCCCTCCCCCCTTCTAGCACAGGCAACTTTCCTTAAAAATAACTTATATAAGTATAATCCCACAGCGAATTTGGTATATATATAAGAAAATATGAGCGAATTTCATTATTACTTATTATTTTCTATTCACACAATAGATTCCTTTTTCATGTATCACCAATTCCTAGCAGTTCACTATTATTCCTCTTACAAATGTCTCATACACTTGAAATGTTGGTTTATGTAAAATGTAAAAAAAGGTACTTCAATTTGAGAACCTGATCCAACTTGTTTCTTTTGAGCACAATTACATCGTAAATAAGCGATGGCGTACTCAAATAATCGTACTTTTTCAAAAATGAACAATTTGATTTAATATATCAGCTTCTGTTCAAGCCAGATTAAAAAAACGACCTGACACACTTAAAAAAGATAGTTTTCCACATAATTTGATGTCGATTGATTAAATGGAAACTGAGTTGTTAAAACTGAATTGTCTTACTTCCTATTTTTGGCACATCATCTTCAATTTGTTCTGTTTATAACTTCTTCAAGTTATCCTGATAGCTTAAGGTATACTTTTAAAAATAGGTACTCAAAAACAAGAAAACTGAACTCATTTTGGATTATATTCGATGCTTATCATAGCATATCATAGAGGAAGTAAGACAATTGAATTGTAATAACACAGTTCCCATTTAATCAGTCGCTATCAAATAATGTGAAAAAGCATCTTCTGAAGAAATATTTTAAGTGTGTCAGGTCGCTTTGTTCAGATGGCTTGAGCAGAAGCTGAGATTAGCAATATTAAATCACACTGTTCTTTTTTGCGGAAATACAGTTGCTTAATTTTTAGTACGTCTTCGCTCATTTACGATGTAAATGTACTCAAAAGAAAATTAGTAGGCTCATGTACTCATTTTTAAGTACCTTTTTTACAGTGTCGAAACATTTTTTGACAACCAAATAAATCTGCAACATGTCCAAGATGACTTGTAGAATGATGCACAATATGTTAAGTTGCAGGGATATAGCTTTTCAAATTGAGTTTTTTTTTTGTAATAACCGCGTAAGATTTCCCACAAGTATATACCCAGCAAAAAAGTCAGCATGAAACCTTCATCAAAATTGTTAAAATTTAAGGTTTTTTGAAGGTTTTATAAATATTTTTGAAACAAAAAACTGCAGTTTTTTGAAAATTTTCATTTTCCTGCATAAAACTTTTAAATTATCTGCATTTTCCCTTCATGATTAAAAATTGAAAGTTTTTTGCAGGATTTTATGCAGGATTTTTACAGTTTTTATGAAGGACATTGAAACAAAAACCTTTAATTTTACAGATCTTCAAAAAAACTGCAGTTTTTCTGAATAAAACCTTCAATTTAAAATTTTTGATGAAGGTTTTATGCTGACTTTTTTTGCTGGGTACATGTATGGAAACTTACACTTTCATTTATTGAAATAAACGTTCGTATAACTATAGTGATGTGTTTTTTTATTTCTACTTGGTGACCCATTTTCAAATCCAATTCCAAATTCTACGAAGATTATTTTTCATTTATTGATTCAACGAACAACAGAATAAAATTTGAAATGGTCGTGAAATTAAAACGTTATTTAAATATAATAAACGTTAATGTATAATCGGATCAAAAATGAGAGAATAAAATCATTAAGGACCTTCTTTAATTTACTTAAATGGAACTGGATAAGGCCATTAAGTGTAAGTACCTAATTTAAAAACCAAACAAGTAGAAAATTAATTAATTTCCGAATGAGCAAAAGATAAGCATATAATTTTATTATTCAATATTATAAAAGTCTTGAACCTAAACTTCAGTTAATTCTGTTAAAATAACCTTTTCTCTTGGACTACTTGGGGATATTAAAATACATTGATTTTACGTTCAAGTATTGTTAAAAGTTTATATACTCAAAACATAAACTGTTTCTCAACGACGAACAAATCTACAAAAATTGTATCTTGTTTAAATAAATGCGGTGATAAAAGTTATCGTGATCTAAAATTTTATTGATTTTTACTTTTTATTAACCTTTTGCGCTCGGTGGATATTTTTAATGTCGTTCTTTTTACGGAATAGTTACAACCCGTGTCTGTTTCTTTTTAAAGATGTATTCTTTAGTATGTTCTTTTTCGCGCTTTATAAAGCGGGAATATGCGTGTTGTGTTTCGAACTTTTTTTTAGAAATTACGAGAACTACTTCGTAAGATGATTTTGTCCGGTATTTCCATAGAGTAATGATACAAATAGAGGAATAAAAATGCTGATTTCTGTGTGTCCATCATTGAAACCACGTGATATGTGGAAATGCCAATTCATTCGATAGCCAATATTACTTGGCAGGCCTTGGCGACTTTAAGAACTAAACGAGATCGAAGTATTGTAATATGGTTTTGTGTTTAATTTTGTATTTAAATATCGTTTTTATTAACGAGTGGCACAATTTAAGGGAGTTTAACAGATATATTAAGAAGATTTTTCTTACTTTGTAGTTTAGAAATAATTGTATTACGTTTTTATGTAAAAAATTTACCATAAGCGAAGTTCTTTCAATTGTTATTTTACATACTTCAATAAGAAAATATGAACAATAAAACCTGAGAAATATGAAGAGCTTCGCTTCTTCGAGTATTGAACACAAAGAAAATTATATTTTCGTTTCGTTAATGCAGCGGAAATATTTTGCGCATATTGTTTGAAAATAAGTAAATACGTACATATATGTTAAGAAGTTGAATACAGACAGAACTCCTTATCACCAACAAAGAAGAAAGTGCGCCAAGTTTGAAACTCCTGCAGATATCTGAACGCCAAATGTGGCAGCGCTATAACCACGTGATGTTGGGTTTTTCTTTTCAATGTTGACACCGCGGCCTTACGAGAGTCTGGTATTGAAGGCGCTCTCTATTTAATATTACAACTCTCTGGGTATTTCGGGAGCTGAAATCCATGATGTCTAATGGCTGTGTCTCTAATTGTATTTTATTCGGATCGTCTTCAAACAAAAATATTCAAAACCACTCGACCATGCTTGATAGAGTATTTTATAATTTTGAAAAGAAAATGTGAAAATTATCGGGTCAGTCGCTCTGTAGGAGAATTTTTATATACACTGTAAAAATATCGTGAAAACACGGATATTCGAATCACACCGTGTACCAACATATTTCTACCAATAATTCGAGAAATCACGTATATTCGAATCACACCGTGTACCAACATATTTCTACCAATAATTCGAGAAATCACGGTTATTTGAATTATACCGTGTACCAATAATTCTAGAAAACACGGATATTAGAATCACACAGTGTACCAACATATTCATAAAAATAGCAGATGCTAGCCTACATAGGCAGCCTTCATAAATCACTATTAATAAATATCGACCATTACAACCAAGACTTACCGGGAATCGAACCCAGATCCGCAGGCACCGCTGTCCAAAGTCGTATCCGTTAAGCTACCTGAGTAACTTGAAGAAGTTATAAATAAAAGTAATGTTTTAAAAAGTGTACCAAACGAATAGGAATTAGGACAATTGAATTACAATAACTCAGTTTCCATTTAAGCAATCAATCTTATATATAAAGCTGAATCTTATATATAAAGCTGAAATCTCCAAAATCTGTCCGGATGTTGGTTTGTCAGTACTTTATAGGCTCCGTAACTACAAAACGCAGAGCTTTGAAATTCACAGAATAGTTAGTTCAAAAAATCAGAATTTTAACGTGACTATTTTCAAGTCTCTACGGTGTTCCATTCGAATGTTATGACATTTTTAGCGTATCACAGCAAAGTTTCATGAAGTGGCAACGGTAAAATCTGTTAAAATTAACGGAGAAAAGCAAAAATGTAATATAAAAAAATATGAATCAATTGGAATGCCGATATTTACACGAAATACTCCATAACTACAAAACGTAGCTTTATGAAATTTACAGAGAAATTTAATTGAAAAATTTGGCATATTTTGTGATAATCTTTAAGTTTCAACGATGTTCCATTCGTATATTATAACTATTTAAATGTATTCCATTGACTTAACATGAACGAAAATATCGTTTGCAATTTAAAATAAAATATTTCCTTATTGTCTCTTGAAAAATGACGTCATAGGTTTTGTTGGATTTAATAATTATTGAAAAACGACTGCACATTGGGCATTTTGCTACAATACTTAACCATTCAAAAATATAATCAACTAGAATTTTATCTTAAGGAAATGGTTTAGAATTGTATTAAAAATTTATAATTGTTTTATCTTTTTTGTTTTGTTTTTTGTATACAGGTTCATTGTAACTATATTTAATTATCTTAGATATAACTTTTAAAACAATTAATCCAAAATGCGAGTAATTTGTGTATGAACGTCCATTTTATTTATTTGAAAAATATTTTATGCAAGTATTTTTTTTTAAATGTACGAGTCTTGGTTTCATTTTGCATTTTCAACTCTATTATTCTTTTTAATGTTATTAAAGAATAAAATTTCACAGATACCAACTGATAATTTAGAAAATATTTTATTTAATGTGCCAATGAATATTTCCTTTTAAAACATTGAATGGCGATCATTCATAATTAAATGTAGAATTATTGAAAGTACATGGTGAGATTATAGCATGTTGCACCGTTTGCTAAACTATCGCCAAGTTATAACAATATATTCTTTGTATAAAGTGCGTCTCGGCCGTTATTTGCTGTGGAAACTTACTAAATATTTGTTATGACAGGTATTTTTCGATGCGAATTCAATAATAAAAGTATCACAAAATCAAAATTTTAGTAAAAAGGGTTTAACAAAATGAGTAAATAGCAAATTTTTAATACATTGTTCCGTAAATAAAAAAAATTTACTTAAAATAGGTGGTTAATTTTCTGTAATAATATTATTCATGGGAATTCTTTAAAACATTGGCATTTGGGCGTAGTAAAACAAAGTTGTGTAGTATTTCAAAACATACTATTTTTGGTTGAGTATTAATGCCGGACTGTTAATTTTATTCTCACTTCCATAAAGAATTTGAGGCAGTTTATTTGAATAAAACGTTTAGGTTTATTCTGGCTGCAATTTACATTTTTATGTTCTGTATTACAGAGGTTACTAATTAGACACTAATTAAATCCACAAGTTGTTGGGCGAAGATTTTGCAAAGATATAGCCTAAACGATACATTAGAACGGGCATTTGGAAATAGTCAAATCAATATTGCAATACTGGGAAAAGGGAAATTCGGAACGTTTTTAAAGTTAAATCATTAAAGTTCTTGATCAAATTTCTTAATTTGATCATCTTTAAAAAATTATGTTTTCTGTTTTTATTGCCTTTTATACTTCCTTGCGGCTTTAGAACATTTCAATATCGAAATTGATTCAGAAGTTAAGGATTTTAAAAACTTCGTTTTTTATCATGGTATTTCATGAAACCCATTCCAAAAGGTAATTCCTATTAATTTCTAAAAATATTTTTGTGCAGGAATGTTTAATTTTTAAAACTCCATACC
Source organism: Troglohyphantes excavatus (assembly GCA_963932185.1). Lineage (NCBI taxonomy): Eukaryota > Metazoa > Arthropoda > Arachnida > Araneae > Linyphiidae > Troglohyphantes > Troglohyphantes excavatus. Next base: position 56,805,998 of record OZ010673.1, on the reverse strand, counting down.
TTATAAGAGATAAACTAGAAATTATTGGATTTTTATCTGTGTATTAGCAACCAAGTAATATAGAGATATTTTTACTTTTTTAACTCCTAATTTATTAAACATAAAAATATTTTAAATTATATAAAAAAAAGATTTGTCATTTTCTAAAGAGGAATTCAAAAATGGTATATGTTATTATCCCAGGGTGGAGAGGAAATGTATATATTTTCAGTTATTTGTCGTTATTTTATTTAACCCCGTGCGAAGAACGGGCACTTTTGCTAGTATTAAATAATTATGAAAACCATCTTCTGAATAACTATTTTAAGTTTGTCAAGTCGCTTTGTTAAGATGGCATGAACTGAAGCTGTTATTAGCAATATTAAATCACACTGCTCATTTTTGAGAAAGTACGATTACTTAAATTTGAGTACGTCATCGCTCATTTACGATGCAATCGTACTCAAATAAACGAGTACGTTCACGTACCCATTTTTGAGCACCTTTTTTACAGTGTAGTTAAGGGCAATTTTACCAGTTAAATAAAAGTAATATATTTCCCAAATAAATATTCATTTAAAATAGTATAATCTTTCGCAAACGAACAGTTAAGCTAAATCCAAGTTGGAATGTCTCCATTAAACATAAATTAAATCTCAGGCATTTATAACTAAAAATAAATCCAAGACTACGAACAACTATCTCAGCAACTAACTTAAAAGAGTTTCAAACTTATTTACCCTTTCCCCTTCATACTTTATTTTAAATCGTTACACACTTTTCTGTAAGAATAAACTCACAAATATAAAAAAAATATCCTCAGATCGCAAAGAAAGTCTTTGAGTCAGAAAAAAGTATGACTTTTGACATATCATAAATTGTCAAATTGGCTTTTTGCCCGTATGTTCCAACTTCGACATCGGCCCACAGATGCTTCTTCATTTCGCGGATAATTGGTCGCTGGCCCAAAATGTATTTCGCGAGTCAACGTCTGTCAAGCATGTTACAACCCAAGTGCAGAAGGATGTCAGATATCACGGTTATAAGAATTGCCTGTTACACTGAGTCAAGAATTAGGGATATGTTGTTTATAAGTGAGCTCTCCTGTTTCAATACCAGTTAGATCCATTTTCATAAGTGTTCTACAGGAGACGCTGAAAACAATTGACAGTCAATTTATTATTGGATCTAAACGCGTGACTTTGCACCGTTAAAGAAAGTTGCTTAAAATAAGTTCTGAACGTACTCGTTTTTACTTGTTCAATTGCATTGTAAATGAGCGATGACGTACTTAAATTTAAGCAACCGTACTTTCGGATAAATGAGCAGTGTGATTTAATATTGCTACTTTCAGCTTCTGTTCAAGTCATCTGAACAAAGCGACCTGGCAAAATAAAAATATTTGTTCAGAAGATGGTTTTCAACATTATTTGATGTCGATTGCTTTAATCGATTCCTGGTATATGTTGATTGTAATTGTTTTGATATTTATTGAAAGCGATTTATGACGGCAGCCTATGTAATCAAGCTACTGCTTTTTTTATTAATTTTACTTATTTTTAACACTACACTCCTTTGCGTAACCTTTTGCTCTAACCGAAGCTTCACCTTTTGGTAACATATGGAAGTAACACAAGGAATACTAAATAAATATATTTACCTTATACATTAACACCTTACAAACATTACCTTAGTAACTGTCACCGTTCACCAGTAATTTCAGTTTAAAAACCGTCAGTCCTTTTTGGGACACCATGTAGAAACGATGGGTTTATTAATACTAATTTACAAAATACAATATCTCGATTTTCACATGTTTCTTTGTATGAAGAATTAATTTATTCGTTTATAATAAAACTTATCTTAAAAGTACATATACAAGAATATTTTTTTTTAAATAAAAAAAATCCGAATAATATTTATCTACTTATCAATGTAGAAATTATTAAAAATGTCATTTATAAAATAAACTTTCATTTTAACGAAAAAATCTCTCGTAAGTGCGAAGGCAATTATTTTAGAAAATCTCACTAATTAAATATTTTCAGCAGTAGAGACTAAGAGAAAAAATGTAACTTCTGATTAAAGACATGGAAAAAGAAGTTCCCGATAATTTTCTTCGAACTGAAGCGCAACATCCCTTCTTTTGATTAAAAATTTGTGAAGTGATAACAAATCAATGACGAATAATTGGTTTTCTTTTGTCAGTTATCTCTTACTTTGGTTTCGAAAAATATGACAAGATTTTTTTTGTTGTTTTGCCAAGCACAGAACAATTAAAATGGCTGCTTAAAAATAACGAGTAATGAAATCTTAAAATCGATTCCATTTTTTTATACTATCTTTACATTTTAATTATAAAATGCGCCATTGATTAAAAAAGTTACGTAATTTCAGAATTAAAAATAGCCAGCTAATATTGAAAGTGACGGATAGCCGATACATCAGTTTCATTAAATATTTTTTTAAAAAATTATCAATGAGTAACAGCTGATGAACCATTTAAATTGAAATTGGTTTGACAAACAGATATTTATAATTGAATAAGTGAAGCAGAAATATAATAATAAAATACCATGTACTGTGAAAAGAGGAAGATTGTCGCCAAGCCTGATTCAAGTCAGGCGCCAAGATTGCAAGTGGTTACACTTTCCTTTAACTTCAATCCAGACTAGAACCATCTGAAAATATCTGGAAAATCATCATGACGTCCGTGACACTGGCTTGATAAGTTACCTTCCGAGACTCGGGGACCAACCAATTCACGGAAACCAACCAATTCACGGGAACCAACCAATGTCGGAATCCTTGACGCACATGTCCATCACGTGTGTAGTTTGACGTAACCTTCGTCATACCACTTGAACATTTAAAACCCTCTTAACACACGCATACCCCAGATCTGGCGACATACATCCTACTCTGTATAAATACTAAGGTCCACCACAAAGCCAAGTGAATGGTTATTTCATCAATAAGTCAGACTTCAGGGAGCTATGGTGAGCAGTAAACTTAAGTTATGTGGGCATTTCGTGACACCGAACTCCCGACCATGTTACGAGTTCTGGAGGCATAATGAGGGCTCGCCCGACTATATGGAGATCGCCAAGGGTAATAAATTTGACAGGGACTTGTAAATCAATGGGCGGACTTTTGAATCCCCAAAACTCTAGTCTACTCAGAGATACCCATTGACTTTCTAACTGTAAGCAAGACAAAGAAAGACTATCTCGTTTGAATAACTTTGATCTTCATCTTCTGACGGAAGTTTTGGTGAGTCCAAAATGTTAACTGATTATTTGTGAATTTAAATAATCTAAAACCATATATACATATCATTATTCAGATGTCTGGTGAGGCAGTTACGACCTTGTCTGCTCCCATATTCATAAAACTTGTTAAATTGATGAATGCTCTTTAACTAAGAAACTCAAGTTCATATGAATTGGATGTATTTTGCATTTTATGCTACCGACTTAACAGGGAAATGCAAGTTCCAGGTAAAATTAGTAGTAAAGTCACATATGCAATTCTTATTTATATTTACGGTCAATTAGCCTTAAGGTTTATCTTCGCAATATGAAATAGTAGATTAATAATCTATATTAATACAACGTTTTACAATGAATTAGTAACATTTCCCCGCGTCCTGTTCACTTTAGCGTGTGTCATTAAAGCAGTGTTAAGACGTGACATTTTTGATTAATTAGGCAATAGTTTATATTCGTTGACACGTTTACGTTAAAATTAAAATATGTGCATATTGTTAAAAAGTTAGCAATGTTCAGAGTGTTTTAGTAATCAACACTTATTAAATTTGATTGAAGATTACAAATCTGCAAAGATTCTAGCCATAGTTGATATATTCAGAGTTCAACGTGGTGAAAACTTTTCCTGAGTTGGTATAAGTGTAATACAGTAAACGCAATTTCAGAGTACTCTGAATGCCCTGAATAGATCAATGCTCTGAATAGATCACATATGACAACCGTTGGCATCGCTATGGTCCTACGCCGGCTTTGAAATATTCTCGTCTGCCAACTAAGCAGGGTCGCACTATAGTAGTCAGCACTTATTTATTTTGATTGAAGATTAAGAATCTGTAAAGATTCTAGCAGTAGTAGATCTATTCAGAGTACAACATGGTGAAAACTACGGCACAAGTCCAGTGCAGTATAAGCAATTACATTGTATTTGAGAAGCCTTTCTACGTAATATACCAAGATATCTCCTTCACTATCCCACACTTATTACATTGTTGCCACTCCAAGGCCCATTCTAAGCGGACGTTATTTTATACAAGTTATATTTTGCAGTTGGCTCTGTTATTGGTACACACAAACCACGTGGTTTGTATTAACCAATCACAGAGCCATCTGTAAACTATAACGTGCGGTATAACATCCGTTTATAATGAACCTTAAAGTGGCAATAATAGTAGGGCAGCAAATGATATATCTTGGTGAGTTACATTGAAAGGCTTCTCAAATACAATATAATTGTGTTTACTGTATTGCACTTGTCCTAACTCAGGAATAGTTTTCACCATGTTGAACTTGGAATAAAAATAATACGGCTAGAATATTTACAGATTCGTAACCTTTAATCAAAATAAATAAGTGCTGACTACTATAGTGCGCTTCTGCTTAGTTGGCAGACGAGTACATTTCAAAACCGGTGTAGGACCACAGTTATAATAATTTTTGCCATCTGTGATATATTCATAATATTTATCTATTCAGAGTACTCTGTAATTGATAAGCACAAACCACGCGGGATTTGTGTTCACCAATCGCACAGCTATCTGCAAAATCTAACGTGCGTTAACAATATCCGCGTAGAATGGGCCAAATGCTTTAAGAACTATGTAGAGTAAATATTACCATGTCTTCTTCATGCATACCAATTTCTCAATCCCCTTTGTTCAATAATAAAACCAAAAATCTCTAACCCAAAACTCGTTTCTACCTTCCGGGCGTCATCTTAAAGTTAACAAGTTCTGAACGATTTTCCTGTGTTGCCAACTTTACAAAAATACTTCGATAACCAACTCTCGTTAATCTCCAACACACCTCAGGGTCTGCGGGTCAGTCGTTTTATGGCAGCTGATAAAAAGCAGAAATATATAATATAAATAAACAATACAATTTTTTAAATACACCCCTTCTCCAAGTGAAACATGCGCAAGGTGTTCTACTTTATTACCCGCTGTATCTTAATTGTTATTAATTAAAAAGAATATTTGATGTGCGAAAATCAAGAGCGAAACAGAAACAATGTTTTCCTTTGTTTGGTGAAAAATATTGTTTGTATTTTATAAGAACAATTACGCCATTTTTTGTAATTTATAATATTTCTGTAAGTTTTATGAGGATATTGTAATTAATGATAACATTTTATAATATATATAATTTAATGCAGTGGTTCCCGACACGAGTCAATGGAACACTGGTGGCTCTCTCGTGGATTCAAAGTGGACCGTATAGTTATGAAGACACCCAGCAAAAAAAGTCAGCATGAAACCTTCATCAAAATTGTCAAATTGAAGGTTTTTTGAAGGTTTTATAAAGGATATTGAAACAAAAAAACTGCAGTGTTTTTGAAGTTTTTAATTTTCCTGCATAAAACCTTTAAAATATCTGCATTTTCCCATCATGATTAAAAATTGAAGTTTTTTTGCAGGTTTATATGAAGGTTTTTTACAGTTTTTATGAAGGATATTGAAACAAAAACCTTTAATTTTATAGATCTACAAAACAACTGCAGTTTTCCTGCATAAAACCTTCAATTTCAACATTTTGATGAAGGTTTTATGCTGACTTTTTTTGCTGGGCAACAATACTATTTAATCATCATATATATTATTTCAGTAGTAAAGATCCATTTTACGTGTCTCACAAGCAACGGATCTTAACATGTGAGGTATATAAAGAAAGGGAATTTCCCGGAGCATTGGCAGCTCGAACTTTAGTCCCAAGAATATTAACTATTTGTTTTTAAATGCGTTTAAAAATAATGAGTTTCCAAGCAGTTTTTAACGAACCGTTGGTTGTGCTGCCATCTATGAGTAGATACATTAAACTTTTTTATATATTTTGACTATTCAAATGTAGGGGAGGGGAGTTCACGCGATAATTATTGCACTATATGCTAGTATATATTATTTATGAAGTAAAATCCATTAGACGCTACAAATCTTAACAATTGAGGTATCATATGAAAGATAATTTCATGGACCAGTGACGAAACATACTTTCATCCCATGAATATCAATGATTTTTTTTTATAAAAATGCGTTTAAAATTATTAATTTTAACGATTTTTTTTTTTAAATCAAGACGTTGATAATGCTCCATGTATGAGCAGCCTGTTAAACTTTTTGATTTTTCGGTCTGTGCGGTAGTGGCGCAGATGGGTTGTTCATTCGATGATTATCGCACGGGAAAGGTAGTATATATTGTTTCTATAAATAAACGACCCTTTTATGACTCTTAGACCCGGCGAATTTTACAACGTGAGGTATCTAAAGAAAAAGAATTTCCCAGAGCACTAACGATTCGTACACTCATCTCACAAATATCAACGTTTCGCTTAAAAACGTGTTTGAAAATATCTTACCCACGTTCGTTTACGTCCACGCACTCGCGCGCGATATACGTTCTTTTAAAATAACATTTAAAAGGATGAAATTCACTAGCATCCTTTAAGTCTTTAGAAAGAAAGTTGAAGTTTAGTTTTTTTTTAAAGAACATTTAAGTTTAGGTTTTCAAGTTACATTTTAAAGAGAAATTAACATTTTTTTTTTAATGTACTGATATGGCAAAAATTATTGAAATCGATTACGTAAGTTCAAGTTTACATATAACATTTGTTATAAGAAATAATATCAGTTTAAATATTATTTAAAACAATTAGAATATTTTTTAAGTATGATATTTTATGCAACTTACAGTATTTGACATATCACAATTTTATTTAGCATATTAATTATATTTAACACATTAATTATATTTAGTACATAACTTATATTTAGTATATAATAATTTTCAATGTACAATTATATTTAGTATGTATATTAGATGTAGTATATAAATTATATATTTAGTATAAAAATTAGATTTAGTATATAAATTATATATTTAGTATATAAATTATATATTTAGTATATAAATTATATACTTAGCATATAAATTATATATTTAGTATATAAATTATATATTTAGTATATAAATTATATACTTAGCATATAAATAATATTTAGTTTATAAATTATATATTTAGTATATAAATTAGATTTAATATACAAATTAGATTTAGTTTATACATTATATAATTATATATAAATTATATATTTAGTAAATATATTATATATTTAGTAAATATATTATATATTTAGTATATACATTATATATTTGGTATATAAATTAGATTTTGTATATAAACTATATATTTAGTATATAAATTAGATTTAGTACATACATTCGATTTAGTACATACATTAAATTTAGTATATAAATTATATATTTAGCATATAAATTAGATTTAGTACGTAAATTATATATTTAGTATATAAATTAGATTTAGTATATTAATTAGATTTAGTATATAAATGATATATTTAGTATATACATTATAAATTTAGTATATAAATTAGATGTAGTATATAAATTATATATTTAGTATATAAATTATATATTTGGTATATAAATTATATATTTAGTATATAAATTATATATTTAGTATATAAATTATATATTTAGTATATAAATTATATATTTAGTATATAAATTATATATTTAGTATATAAATTATATATTTAGTATATAAATTATATATTTAGTATATAAATTATATATTTAGTATATAAATTATATATTTAGTATATAAATTAGATTTAGTACATACATTATATATTTAGTACATAAATTATATATTTAGTACATTCATTATATATTTAGTACATACATTATATATTTAGTACATAAATTATATATTTAGTACATAAATTATATATTTAGTATATAAATTAGATTCAGTATAAAGATTTTACTTAGTACTAAAAGATGGTAGACCGCATTTTGTTTAATAGATATAACTTCCAAGAAACATCCTAACGCTTGATATTTGAAAAATATTTCAACATTGAATATTTTTACGGATTTAAAATTTAGGTATATTGCTAGAAAAATTAAATACCCATGGTCGACATAAGTCTTTCAGCTCCGTCAGAGGGTTAACATTTAAGGGGACACATTGCCCCAAAAATTGCAAAATTCTCGTTTCTGTTTTTGATAAAATTATAGTACGGAAGCTTCTAAATATGTTTGGAAAATTCTAGAACTATATCTATGTTTTTAATGAGGTAGTGTACAGATTTTATGATGGATTTATTATGTTTTCCAAAGAATAAAAAATTAAATCGTTCTATCTCAGTGTTTAGCTTTCCTTAAAATTCAGTTTTTCGAAAAAATATGGCTTTTTTTTTATTATCAATGGCAAAATGGATATTTTTTAAACATATTGTAACATATTTATATATTATAAATTGGCATGAAAATTAGATCTATAAATTTGAGTATTTTTATAAAAAATTCTAAAGTAAAAAAAAAATTGTGTTGTAAGGAAAAATTATGTGTTATTATGAATAACTATTTCTACAAAATTAAATTACATGTAGTATACAAAATTTTAATACCAATTTGTATGTATTGGAGTTCAAAGCTTCGGAGAAAGTATTTTGGCTTTAAAATATAAACTATTATAAAAGCCTTAGCATTTAAAAAAAGCTAAATTTGTTTTAATTGCATTTTTAAAAAAGTACAAACAGTTATGTAAATTTTGTATAAAATATAAAAAAAATTATATTAATTTAAATATTATACATAAAAACTATGATTCAAAAAGCTAAAAAGGAAAAAAAAGTGTTAAAGGTATCGTGCTCCCTTAACTATATGGTCCCCGACTATACAATTGCTGAGAAGCACTGACCTATTGGATAATTTAAAAATTCAAGTAATATTGATGATGCTATATATTCTATGTTAAATATTATAATGAGGTTATGTTATTTATTTTAGCATAACATATATACATGTTATGTTATATATTATATTGATGGTATGTTATATGTTATAATGATGTTATGTTATATGTTATAATGATATGTTATAATGATGTTATGTTATATGTTATAATGATGTTATAATGATGTTATGTTATGATGATGTTATGTTATAATGATGTTATGTTATGATGATGTTATGTTATAATGATGTTATGTTATAATGATGTTATGTTATAATGATGTTATGTTATAATGATGTTATGTTATATGTTATAATGATGTTATGTTATAATGATGTTATGTTATATGTTATAATGATGTTATGCTATATGTTATAATGATGTTATGGTATAATGATGTTATGGTATAATGATGTTATGTTATATGTCATAATGATGTTATGTTATAATGATGTTATGTTATATGTTATAATGATGTTATGTTATATGTTATAATGATGTTATGTTATAATGATGTTATGTTATATGTTATAATGATGTTATGTTATATGTTATATGTTATAATGATGCTATGTTATATATTATAATGATGTTATGTTATACATTATAATAATGTTATATATTCTATAGGGAGCAACACAATGTACCATGTTAATTTTTTTAAGTATAAAAAATTATAATCCCAAGCAAAATTTTCTAGTCTGTAGGGTTATACGTCCTTACAATTTCAAATTAAACATAGCTTTTAAAAAATTACATTATTATTAATACCCCCACAAAAAAGAATAAAAATGAAAAAAAGTGTAATTTATCACTTTTTGTTAATTGTTGTATGAACAGTCATTAATTATGCAGACATTCATGTAAGAAAACAACGTCAATGCACTTACCAAGAACAATATCGCATTATAATACGATTAATCAGATTTATGCCAACTGATGGGAAAATTAAAAATATATAAAACACGTTTTTTTATCTATTAAAAATGCCAGCTTTGTTATATTAGGTTCTACTTATTCTTCAGAATCGTATTTCTTTGTTATTATAAATTAAGATAATTTAGCATCATGATTTATAATCCTATTTTTTAAGAATTAAGACTTTTGGGTACATAAATCTATTCTGTTTTTAGAGTAATAAAATTAAGTGATATATCTTAATACTTAATAGTGTGTTATTAAGTGTTATTTATATAATAGCTTCTCAGCAGTAATAATGCCCATCCATAGGGCAATGTAGGGGGAAATGGATCAATAAAATCCATCAATATTTTTAGTTCACCGTCCATTTTATACCTGGAGAATAATTGTTAAATTACAAAATGTTTTATAAAATAGACTTATTCATTGGAAACGTAGTCGTATATATTTATTTAATTATCCGTTTTTATTTCCTTTTTCTAAGATATCCTATTTCTAATCAAAGATGGGATAAAATGGGTAACCAGAATATAAAGGCATTATTAGAACATACTTTTCTGTGAAATCAGTAACTGGCGTTAAACTGAACAAACGCCAACCGATAAAACTTCAATACATATCAATATTAATAATAGACTGTTTTTGTAAAAATCTTCTTAAAAAAGTAAATTGTAATCCGCCATTTTGAAAACTCCACTTTTTTATTTTTTAGTTTCTTTCAAAAGGCATACTAGCTTAATATGATTTGTGGTTTATGGAATATATGCTGTTTTGACGTTATTTTTATTTGTTCGACAGACGAGTTTTAACTAATTTATCGCTTTCTTTTTATTTTGTAACAGTTTCAGCAAATGACGGTAATTTTATTATGTAAATGTGTTCTTTTGTTGGCTGTTCGTTTATAAAAAAGTATGTAACTTAAATGTATTAACATATAAAGAGTTATTTATATTTTTGTTTCGAATATCATATTTTTGTTGAATATTGTACTTTTTTCCGAATATCGAGAACATTTTCGGAATTATTAAACCTTTAGCATTAATAAGTTGATTACCGATTTTATCAACATACAAACCGTTAAAAAAGTTAAAGTAGATTTCTTTACATCTTTCTCATTGAAATGTATTAAAATGTTTCTACTTTATACACCATCCAAGAACATTGGATTCTACTATTTATATAGAAGTTTTCATGCATCAAACTATTAGGAAAAAAATTGCATACTCAAATAAATGGACTGTTGGAATTGAATTAAATCACATATAAATTAATGTTTTGATTAACTGTACTCCATTAAATGGAGTATTTTTTTTATTAAAGAATGAGATCAAAGCAAATGTTTGACCTTCAAATGAACCTCACACAACCTAACATTGGTATAAGGACATTGACCCGCGGCGCATTTAACGTGCACCTGAGACCCTTAGGGCAGGTACACACCACACGGCGGATTTTTCCGTGGATTTTTTGGGAATTTTTGGTTAATAAACGTCGCACTAGAGCTGCACAGTGGGCTATTGGCGACGGTTCGGGGTCAATCTCGAAGGAAAGACCCGGGAACACATACACATTCGCACACACATTCATACATGCACCTCGTTATTTTAGAACCATGGTCAGATGACGAGGAAACACCTGAACTGGCACCCAACGCCTTTAATAGACGTCGAGACTTTGGACCCCGATCAGATTTATCGTATACCAGTCCCGTATACACGCCGTTAATTTTTGCGGATGTTCTGGACGACTTTTCTAGTATTTTTGTAGCAAAGCAGGCAACCCTCCGATCACAAGATCACTACTTTTTACTTTTCTTTGTCAAGTCCATCACCTGGCATCGAACAGGGAACCTTTGCATTCCTAGCTGATGCCCAAAACCGCTCGGCCACGGAGGCCCTGATTTTTCCGCGGCGGAAAATTGGCCGTCATCCGCGGAAAAATAAACGCTCCGTCAATGTGCCGTTGGTTGGTTTGTTGGTTTGTTAATTAACGTCGCACTAGAGCTGCACAGTGGGCTATTGGCGACGGTTCGGGGTCAATCTCGAAGGAAATACCCAAGGATTACATACACATTCACACACACATTCATACACACATTCATACATGCACCTCGTTATTTTAGAACCATGGTCATATGACGAGGAAACACCTGAGCTGGCACCCAACGCCTTCAATAGACGTCGGGACTTCGGACCCCGATCAGATTTATCGTGCACCAGTCCCGTATACACGCCAGTATAATTTGTTGGATATTCTGGACGACTTTCTAGTATTTTCGCAGCGAAGCTGGCACAATGCGCCGTTGGAAGTAGCTATGCAGTCAAGGACCTCCAGTTCCCCAGTGGATAAAGTCGTTCAGCTAGTAGTCAGAAGATTGCTGGATCGCCCAGTGGATAAAGGCGTCCGCTGGGAATCAAAGGGTTCCAGGTTCGATCCTGTGCAACGGACTTGATTAAGAAAAGTAAAAAAGTAGTGATCTTGTGATCGAAGGGTTGCCGGCTTCGCTACAAAATACTAGGAATGTCGTCCAGAACATCCACACAAATTATCGGAGTGTATACGGAACTGGTGCACGATAAATCTGATCGGGGTCCAAAGTCCCGACGTCTATTGAAGCCGTTGGGTGCCAGCTCAGGCGTTTCCTCGCCATCTGACCGTGGTTCAAAAATACGAGACATCGTTCCCGGTTTTTTCCTTCGAGTAATCCCCGAACCGTCGCCAAAATCTAACTGTGCAGCTCTAGTGCGACGTTAAATAACCAAACCAGAAGATTCCTAGTTCGACCCGTGCGGTGGACTTGACAAATAAAAGTAAGTAGTAGTGATCTTGTGTTCGGAGGGTTGCCAGCCTCGCTACAAAAATACTAGGAAATCGTCTAAATACATACAACAAATTATAATGAGGGTATACCGGACTGGTGAACGATAAATCTGTTCGGAGTCCAATGTCCTGACGCCTATTGAGGTAGCGTCGGGTGCCAGCTCAAGTGCTGTCCTCGCCATCTGACCATGGTTCGAAAATACGAGGCCTCGTTACCGGGTGTTTCTTTCGAGAATGGCCACGAACCATCGCCAATAGCCCACTGTGCAGCTCCAGTGTGACTTTAATTAACCAAACCAATAATTTATTAAGTGAAATAAATGTAATAAAACTCCAGCAACATGTACAGTAATTTAAAATCAAGCTAAAACAATGTTAATCTTCTTAAAATAATATAAAAAACAAACATATATTTGCAAGAATTAATTTTGAGTTCTGATTAACCTTATTATGTTGGGTTAACATACGTCCAGATGCAAAGGTTTCGAAGCCGCCTTTAGGCACATCATCCAATAATCCGTGAACCACCACTTCTTTAGAAACACATTAGAAAAAACTCACTCAACAAAACATAAAACAGTCATTAATCTCGCATCAGGTGTCATCAAATGATCACTTGATGAAATCCTCTGATGAGTTCGCAATGTGTCTGAAGAAACCTGATTATTATTTTTACAAGTGCATCCCTTTCATGATCCCGGGATTGCAATTAGTATCTTGGCGTTATAAAAATCAAACACATCACGAGAAAAATGCCTAATGAGATGATAATAAGAAATTGGGATTTCATTTTGGGGATCTCGAATCAAGGAGTCATTGTTTCATTTAACGTTAATTGGGTTATTTTTAACGCTTTTGGGTATCCCTCGGTTGTTGAAGAACCTGGAGAGCCATTTTTTGACGTAGTTTATTTTAGCTGCATTAACACTTTCCGCTGTTGAAGAATCGAGTGGTGTTGCGGTTTGTGATGATTATTATTTGCGCTTAGTTGCTACCGAATTTCATGCCGCTATTGTTTATTTGATTCTATTGATGTAATTAGTGTTAATTGCTACACGGTCGTAGCGAATATTGAGCTTATTCCGAAGAAAAGACCAATGAACCGTACTTTTGAACTGTGGTAAGAAGAGTAGGACAACATTTGGTAAATTCCTAGTGTACGGTGCCCCGTTGTCGCCAAGTCCAAAAATTGTCGCCAAGGCCAAAAATGACGTTTTTTTTGTCGCCAAATGAAAATAGCGGACATTGCGTTGGTCGCATTGAGCTCTAGAATGGGCTAATGGCGACGGTTTACAATTGATTTCGAAGCTTTGCTTTGGTTAATTAACATCGCACTTGAGCTTTATATTGGGCTGTTGGCGGCATTTCGGCGCCTATCTCGAAGGTAACAATGTCCCTCGGGCAGTCGTTTGGGGCATTTTCATAGCACTTTTAAGTCCTTTTTCGACAGCACTTTAAGCAGTTGATGCTGTAGCCTCAACGAGCGCGCATCTAGTTCAGCCTTGTTGCCATTTAGTTCATCTAGCCTTGTGCATCTAGTTCATCTAGTTGCCGAAATATAAACTTTATTGCCCACTCATTTGTCGCCAAATTCCATTTGGCGAGGGCACCGGACACTAGGAACTAACCCAACATTTTAGCTGACATCCCATACACCATTAGCATAGTTATGTAATTCTTGTCACCCCTCTTTTCCACGAATACCTATCTACAATCGTCTGATCTGGCGACATATATCCTAGATTGTATCAATAGCAAGTCCACCATAAAACCATTCAAATGGTAATATTTAACAAAAATCAAGACTTTAGTTAAACATCAATCCCCCAAACTTAAATACAGATTGCCCAAATTAACCTATGGACGTTTTGTTCAGGACCCAATAGGCGGACTACACGATAACTCTTTGCTGACGCGACCAACAGATTATCTTTGACATTAATCCTATAAGTATCTAAAAATAGATATTTTCATTTGAACGTCTTACTCCCCATTCTCTAATGGAAGTGTCGAAGATCCAAATGTGTCAGAGATGTCATATCGTTAACTATATATTAATTGATTGTTAATTTAAGCAGTCTTAAACAATACTAATCGACACATCCTCATCCTAGATGTCTGGTGAGGACCGTCGATGTCTTGTATAATAATAAACAATATTTAATTTATTTAGGTATTTTTAATATGTAACACATATTAAAAATAGATGTATTTAGATAACGCTGATAGCCTCACAGGTCATCGAAAGTTCCTGGTGCAAAAAATACTTAGATTTACCGTACGAATATTTAGACTCCATATGTTAATATTAAAATTATTAGCTTAGTATACTTGTATTGGTGTGAGAGCATTGAACCACGACGGATTTATTGTTCACCGGCACCCGACATACGGTGGATATTTTTTTTGGTGCGAGAAAGAAACGATTCTGACAAATTTCCGAATCCCCGATCGCTAACCACATACTGGAGAATCGCATCCTTGCCCACCTGATGCTAGTTCAAGGCATTCACCTTTATTTTTATTAAATTATGCAACAGACAATTTTAAATGCTACATTATAAAATTTAACAACAATACTTTACATACTCCCAATGAGACATATTGACATTTGTAACTGCTAGTACAGCACTTCTACTAGAACATTACTAACTTTCTAACAATTACAATACAATTACATTTAATATTAATAAATCGTTTAATAGTTTCTAAAGGACACTTACCTGTATCTTCGTTACACATACTCAGTTGGCGAGGATTACACACCTGAATAGGCATGCTGTTGTGAAGCACTTCCCTATTTCTGACGTCATTTAAAAGCCTTAACTCAGCCAATATACACCTCGTAATTAGAAACCATGGTCCGATGACGGTTGGTTTGGGTTGGTTAAATAACTTTGCACTAGAGCTGTACAGTGGGCTATTTGGTCAGATGACGATGTAAACACCTTAGATGACACCCCAAGTAACCTGAAGTGGCGTGAACACATTAAACCATGGCGAATTTAATGTGGACTAATGTGGCACCCTTTACACAATGGATTATTTTTGTTGTGCGAAAGGGGCGAATCAGAAAACTCTCCGATTAACAGAACCCCACACATGTGCCAAGGATTGAACACCCGTAGAATACACCTGATTTGGCTACCCACGGTCCAAATTTTGACCCTATGTATATATGCAATGTAATACAATTGCAATGTAATTACAATTTCGACACCATGTAATTACAATGGCGCAGATTAAATGTATACTACTATCTTCTATATAGGGCTTGCGGATGTAGAACAAATGGTTTTGTGGTTCATATCGTGACTTTGATATCGCAATGATGTCTTATGCGAATGTTTGAGCTTTTCGTACTTCACGTTCAGTAAAAAAAAAAAACTTAGAATTGTCACCAATTGTTCACTGTGTAGCTCTGGAGTAACGTTCCTTCAGCTAAACAACCAATTCTTCTACGCGTGACAGCTGGGAATCAAATGGTTCCTGTTTCGATCGTGTGCGGCGGAATTGATTAAAAAAAAGCACTAAACTCTAACTGTAACTGCTTCTTCTACGGGCGCGTTGAAACCAATTGAAAACTGCCATACTGTGCCCCAACATATTTTTAAAAATGATTTAGTGGTGTTTTTTATTACCAAAGCATTGTAGAAGTATTAAATGTATATAAATATTATATTTTCTTCTTATAGAATTAATTTTTATATTGCCAAACAGATAGTTTTTGCTCTTGCTGTTTAATTACTTCTAATTTGACTTGGAGCCCCAGTTGCTCAGTTGGTAAGGCTTTCAGCTACTAATCAGAGGATTGGTGGTTCGAATCCGGGAAATGGACTTGACATAGAAAAGTAAAAAAGTAGTGATCTTGCGATCGGAGGGTTGCCAGCTTCGCTACAAAAATACTAGAAAGTCGTCCAGAATATTCAACAAATTATACTGGCGTGTATGCGGGACTGGTGCACGATAAATCTGATCGGGGTCCAAAGTCCCGACGTCTATTGAAGGCGTTGGGTGCCAGTTCAGGTGTTTCCTCGTCATCTGACCATGGTTCTAAAAATAACGTGGTACATGTATGAATAAGTGTATGAATGTGTGTGTGAATGTGTATGTGTTCCCGGGTCTTTCCTTCGAGATTGACCCCGAACCGTCACCAATAGCCCACTGTGCAGCTCTAGTGCGACGTTAATTAACCAAACCAAACCAAAAATCTACTTTGACTTGCAAATGATTTCCTATTTTAATAGCAGATTCAATTTAAAATGGGTTCAAAAAGAAAATAAAAAAAACTTACCCAAAAGTAATATATGTCGGCGTATTTTAACATGAAAAATATACGAAATATTGCGGTATCAAGAAAAGTGGGTCACATCATGGCGGCCTCCATATCGGCTTCAAGTCACCAAAATATCTTGCCCTATCCAGAAGTTACAGTTAGAGATCAGTGAAGAAAAGCAAAAAAGTAGTTATCCCGTGATCGGACGTTTGCTAGCTTCGCTATAAAAATACTAAGAATGTCGTACAGAACATCCGCAAAAATTAACGGTGTGTATACTGGACTGGTGCATGATGAAGTCCCAAAAGTTGAAGGCGTTGGGTGCCACTCCTGGTGTTTCCTCGCCATCTGACCATGGTTAAAAAATACGAGGCATCCTTCCCGGGTCTTTCCTTCGCAATTGGCCCCGAACCGTCGCCAATAGCCCACTGTGCAGCACTAGTGCAACTTTATTTAACAAAACCAAATCTACACGGTAATATTGGTTTGGATTGGTTAATTAACGTCGTGCCAGAGCTGCACAGTGGGCTATACACACTGTTCACATTGGGCTGGTTCACATTAAATCTGATCGGGGTCCAATGTTCTGACGTCTGTTAAGGATGCGTCTGGTGCCAGCACAAGTGTTGGTTGTCAGATGGCCATGGATCGAAAATACGAGACATTGTTCCCGGGAATTTCCTTCGAGAGTGGGCTATTGGCGCCGCCGATAGCACACTGTGCAGAACTAGTGTGACGTGCATTAACCAAGGAAAAACCCAAATCTTCCAATTTCCACGGCGGGTATACGTAGCCGGTGCGCGTAAAATCTGATCGGGATCCAATGTCCTCACGGGTATTGAGGTTGCGTCGGGTGCCAGCTCAGGTGTTGTCCTCGTTATCCGGCCATGGTTCGAAAATACGAGACATTGTTCCCGGGCCTTTCTTTCGAGAAAGGCCACGCCAATAGCCCACTGTGCAGATCTAGTGCGACGTGAATTAACCAAACCAATCCAAACCTTCCAATTTCTACTGCATGTAAGTTTGGTTTTGTTTTGTTTGGTTAATTAACGTCGCACTAGAGCTGCACAGTGGGCTATTGGCGACGGTTCAAGGTCTATCTCGAAGGAAAGACCCGGGAACACATTCACACACACATTCTTTCATGCACCTTGTTATTTTAGAACCATGGTCAGATGACGAGGAAACACCTGAACTGAAACCAACGCCTTCAATAGACGTCGAGACTTACTGCTTGTAAGGGGCTGGTGCACGGTAAATCTGATCGGGATCTAATGTCCTGACGTCTATTAAGGTTGCGTCAAGTGCCAACAAAAGTTTTGCCATCGTCATCTGACCATGGTTCAAAAATACGAAGCATCGTTCTGTAGAATTTCCTTCAATATATGACCAATAATAGCCCAATATGTGCCCCCCCCCCCCCCCCCCGCAGTGAGACGTTAATTATCCAAATTAAATGTAATCGATACCATCCCAACCAGGCTATAACGACCAAACGTGAATTCAGTTTGCACAGTTACAGATTTCACATGCATCAGTCTATTAAAAGGCACCTATGTTAGTCTGGTACGAGTCAAAATATCCTCAAATTTGTCGTTTGGTTAAAAAACGTCGCACTAGAGCTGCACAGAGAACTATTGGGGACGGTTTGGGGCTAATCTCGAAGAAAAGACCCGATAACATGCCTCGTATTTTGAACCATGGTCAGATGACAAGGAAACACCTGAGCTGGCTCCCAACGCCTTTAATAGACGTCGGGACTTAGGACACCGTTCAGATTTTTCGTACACCAGTCCCGTATGCACGCCGATAATTTTTATGGATGTTTTGGACGACATTCCTAATATTTTGTAGAGAAGCTGGCAACCTTTCGATCACAAGTTTACTGTTATTTTTTTTACTTTTCTTAGTCAAGTCAGTCGCACGGGATCGAACTAGAAATCTTCCGATTGTCAACTGGCCACTGGAGGTCCAATAAAGGATCTTTCAATGAATTATCTTTTAGTAATTTATCTTTAATGTTAAAATCAAATATATTATCGCACTAGAGCTGCACAGTGGGCTATTGGCGACGGTTTGGGGTCAATCTCGAAGGACCCGGGAACACATGCACATTCACACACACATTCATACATGCACCTCGTTATTTTAGAATCATGGTCAGATGGCAAGGAAACACCTGAACTGGCACCCAACGCCTTCAATAGACGTCGAGACTTTGGACCCCGATCAGATGTATCGTGCACCAGTCCCGTATACACGCCGTTAATTTTTACGGATGTTCTGGACGACTTTTCTAGTATTTTTGTAGCGAAGCTGGCAACCCTCCGATGACAAGATCACTACTTTTTACTTTTCTTTGTCAATTCCATCGTCTGGCATCGGACCAGGAACCTTCGTATTCCCAGCTGACGAGGTGGGTGTTCGGTTTGATTGGTTTGATTAATCAACGTCGCACTAGAGCTGCACAGTGGGCTGTTGACGACGGTTCGGGGTCAATCTCGAAGGAAAGACCCGGGAACTATTTCAGTAGGAAAGATCCCTTTTGATGGTCTCGCACACGACGAATCTTAACCTTTTAGTTATCTTAGAATCTTAACCTTTTAGTTATCTTAGAATCTTAACCTTAAGTTAAAGAAAATGTGTCTTGCATGTGGGCTAATTCCTAAGCGCTGGAAAAAATGGCGATTTTTGGGAGGCAGGACAAATAGTTATCAAAGCGTTGTGGAAGTAAAACTCCCCTTACAATAAGAGGCGTGTGACTCTTTGACAGACGAATCATTAACAATTCTTCCTCAGAGCAGGTAGTTTCGCAGAAGGGTTATCTGAAAGGTCGTAAAAAGGTCGAATGACGATCTGTAGAAACAATTAGCAAACGGTCCATGTCCGAAACTATATAATTAACTGTTCTGATGGAAACGGACATCATGTTTTAAAAATCTCCCCCCGCCCTCATTCTTGTCCTATCTATGTGATGTCCCAGCCTAAAAGTAAAGGTTAACATGCGATGTATTAGAATAAGGGAATTTTCTCAGAAGCAGTGACGAATGGTAATTTTGTGTAATGAATAAGCAGTGCTGCCATCTGTGGTTAGAAGAGTTAAACTTTCTTTATATTTCAGGGGGGAAGGGGGTTCAAATACACACTGCGTCACTGTATTTTTTATTTACTTTTTACAAAAGATTGTCATTAGCATTAGTAGTAAATGTTTACGAAAATTATATATTAAATTTAATGATAATTCTAAATTTGCAGATATATGAGTAAACATTGCGCGATTTATGCACCAGATAAAAAATATATTTGCAAAATCATATTTTTTTATTAAAAAATAACAATTAAACCAACATCAAAATGGGAGTAACTGATTGTGGAATGGTATAATTTAATCTTCGAATAAATAAGTTATACATATTTAAAGAAATTACTTTTAACGTTTCTAGTACACTATGAGTAAATCAAAAATATCATTTCGTTTCGTATAGATCAATGTAGATGGCAGCACGTAAGCCCTATAGTGCATATGAGATTTGTGTTGTATTTATTAAAATAATCATATATTGTTACGTTTTAACATATATATATATATAAATATAATATTTATAAAATATGTAGCTTAAATTTGTTTACGAAAGGCATTATTTCATTTACAATGTAATAAATATATCGGAATATTAAATATTTATACTTTCAATACCAGTATTTAATTAATGATTGTATCATGTAATATGAAAACACAAGTTTAGAAAACATTTTAAAAATATATTGAGATAAAACCATTACATCCATTGAGAAAGTAAAGATATTGAGTAAGAAAAATTATTTTTGTAAGTTTTCTTATTTTGAATCATACTGTCCAAAATCAAATATATTGTGTTGCCATCTAGTGGGTTTAATTTAAAACTAATATTTTATTTTATAGTAAAGATTAAAAGTTATACATTTTAATTAATTATTAATCACTTATTAACTTTTTCCACTTTTTATAAATTTTCATTATTTAATTATTCACTTTTTTATTTATATTCACTTTTTAACTTTAGGAAGAGTTGATTATAAAATATAAATTATAATAATAGAAATGTGTTTATATAAAAAAATGTTATACTTCAATGTACCTCTTCATTCGAAGAAGACGTTCCTATCATATTAAATTGTAAATATAAAAGCCTGTAAACTTTAATATTTGTTTTAAAAAATATTGTTTCTTTGAATATATAGAAGTGGGAACTATTAAATTGTTATATACTTTCACATGTGGAAAAAGATACTATAATTTAAGTTGACACACATTTCAATAAATTAAATAAACATACATTTTAGTACATTTTATTACGACAACCATATATAACAATATATAATATGTAAATCCATATGGCGTTATTTACAACAAAAATGCACATGAACGTGAACAAATAAGCTTCAGGTAATCATAATAATAAATTATTTGGTTATTTCCTTTGTTGATTTTAAAACTGACTGCTTTTTATTCGCCTTGTTCTATCGTTCGAAGTGTTTCTTAATGCCACTCTGGCTTCCAGTAAGCTTTCGAATGATTCCTATGTAAAAAAAAAGCAAAATAAATCGAACGAATACATCATCATCATTCTAAATATATAATATTGTTTAGCATAATTATTAAAATTATTTAGCTTATTAAAAAGGCTAATAAAGCGGTTTTATACAAAGTATACTAGATCACTGAAAAAAAGTTATATTTTAACAGTTTCAAATGAAAATTTTAATATGCTTTTAAACTTTTTTTGAAAACATGATATATCTTGAATGTCACTTAAATATATAAATGTCACCTATTTTAATTATATATTATAGATTTAGGTATATAACAAAATGAAATATGCAACTGATTATTTTGATAGTTTAGAACCGCTTAAACATATTTCTTTATAAACAAAAACAGTATTAATTACTATACGAATTAAAAAAAAATTTAGAAATTGCAATTATTGTAAATTTTAAAATTAAAATTTTATGTTAAACGGTAATTTAACAACACACGGATTTGTAATAACATAGAGTTATACAATATACAGAATAACATTGTAAAGACTAAAATAGTAGTACAATATATTTTTTTTTTAAATTTCTATATACGATATTTATAAATTTTAAACACATATTTTTATTGATATAAAATATTATGTTATTTTACTGACAGTATATAATTATTCCTTAATATATATGCATATATATATATATATATATATATATATATATATATAGTATTTTAAATCGTATATGCTCAGTATTTTTAATCGTCATTCTAGCCAGAAAATGTTTGACATACTTTTTCTTCCAATGAAAACATTTTCCTTTGATCTCTTTCTTTGTTTGAACCACTTCTTGTTTGATCTGCTATAAGCAGCGTAGCCATGCATTCATTTTCAGTTGGGGTACCTGCTGATTTCACACAGTTATTGATAATCTGACTGCATCCATTATCTAATATTTAAAAATTCATATTTATTATTTTGTCATCATTTTTTTTTAATTCCAGTTTCTTGCGATTTTAACTAGAATTAGTTTAATATAAATATACAGTATAATAGTTAGCTAGTGAATATAGTGACTAACTTATTTAACAATCTGAGTTATATGGATATGTATGTTCGTTTGACTCATCTCTACAATTTAAAAAAAGAAATGTTTTACTTTACATATTTAAGCTTTATTGGAAAATTTGCAATGTCTAATTTTAATGATTATTACATTATTAGATAATTATTAAGATCTTGCAATATTATTACCTTATTTTAAAAATTATTAAATTAGTTTTAGAGATTATTAAATTTGTTTTAAAGATTATTAAATTTGTTTTAAAGATTATTAAATTTGTTTTAAATTTGTTTAAATTTGTTTTAAATATTATTAAATTTGTTTTAAGGATTATTAAATTTGTTTTAAAGATTATTAAATTTGTTTTAAAGATTATTACCTTATTTTACATATTATTATTATTTTTAAAGATTATTACTTTATTTTAAAGATCATTGTTAAATATTTTATAACTAACAATACTGTGGTACAGGGCTTGAAATAATGCCGCTGATTACTTTAAAATTGCCGCGACAATTATTGCTTCTCAAGGCAAACATTCCTGCGAGTATTTGTACAAAGGTTTTTTTCCCCGAATATTTTTTTGCTTCCGAATCAAAATACGCGTTTCAAATACTTTTGTGCATTGCAGAAATATTTTTAGTTATTCTTTAATCACGATCCATTGTAAAAATAATGTTTCCTATTAAAAGGCTGTTCAAGCAATTAACATGGGTTCCACAAGATAAATACAATGCTTGTGCAGGAGAAAAGTGATTCCTATACATTGATACTAATACATATAAATTTTTCAAAAAATTAACATACAATGATTGTGATTTTAGCCACAAGCACCATAGCGATTTGAATATATAGTATATTCATTTAATCTGCACCACCCAAATTTTGCTTTGTGGTGCCATCTATCGCGCTTTATATAAACTATACGTTCAACGAAAAGTTAAAACAGAGCATTGCCAATATGGATCATAGATTTTAAATTAAATACACTATTGTGTTTTCCCGTTGTTTTTTTTGCACAATTATAATAATACTTTATTTGGATATATATGTATATATATATATATATATATATATATATATTTAAAAAAATCCCTATATATTTTAGTTATATTTATATATATTGCTTTTGTGGTTTTGATTTTCATATAAAAAGGGAACAATAACTTAAAAAAAACTTTTCCAATTTGAAACTTGATAAATGTTTATTTGTTAAATAAGTATAATTTTTAATTTCATTTCGTAATGTAACTTACCATTATTTTTTCTTCTTTGTACTGAAGAGGAACTAGTTCCATTTTTTAGAAGCAATTTTTTGATCGTTACAAATAACACAATGGAAGAAAAAGTCACAGTGAAACACACGATTACCACAATATTAAAATGGTAAATACTACCTCCACCTAAAAAATCAAACATAGTTAAAGCTTCCTAAGTTTTAGAGACATATTAAGTAATTTAATACTTATAAAAACACTTTATACAATTGCTATTACTAATTCTTTATAACAATAGGTATTTATATTTTAGCCAGCGTTTGTAATCAAGCGTTTAATAAAAAACCACAGAAGGAAGTTGTACAAATCACATTCGAAATAAACTACAGCTGTAAATTAACCTGAAAAATATAAATATATTTTTTCTTGCATCTACTTTCTCCTAGAGAACTTTAATATTCCACCTTTCATACAAAGCATACACTGTTAAAATTGGTACTTGATAATAAGTAAAATTTACTCATTTTTGATTACATTCGATACTTATCATGTGTTATCACGTCTTTGAGTTGTTCATAATTCAATTTATATAATTTCATGAATTGTCATATTGTTTTGAGAAAAAATTGCTCTCCATTTTTACGCGATTTTAAATAAATATGGCTTTAAAATCGAATTTGAGATACATTTTTATTCTCTTTTCAAAGCCTATTCAAATCAAAATTTTGCTTACTTACTACGACATTACGGTATTTCATAACAACAATTAATATTTTATACTGATTAATTTTGAGTGTCATTCTATATTGTAAACTTGGACCGTGGCAGCATTCGAACTCGTTTAACGCTATCTTGGTCAGATCACGTGTCATGGTAATTAATCTTTTGGAATAAAGACTTCACATCAATGGTTCTCAGCTTGTAGTACGCGTACTCTTGGGGTATGTGGTAGTCTAATTGGTGGATACACGAAAATAATATTAATATATTATTAATGGCTGAAAACACCTAATATAATATATATAAAAGTAAAAAGTATAAGTAAAATAAAAGCCTATAAGTGTCCTCAATTTGTGTCGTTTGATTAATTTTCCAGCCAAACAAAGAACATTTTTGCCTATCAAAACAAACTTTTTTTTTGCGTTGAGAGCGAATATAATGGAGCGGAGAAGATATGCCCTATCGCATGCGCAGTAGCATACAATAAGAATCCATCAGCGCAATGCATCTTGGGATACTGTCAACAGTTTCGTTATTGCGCAGAACTTGAAAACCGTTCACAGCGCACAAAAAAAAAACTCATCGGCGCAATGCATCTCGGGATACAGATTGGTGCGCAGAATCTGTAGGCAATACTTCATATTCTGCCACTTTTAGGGCGCCTCCTTTCCATTGTCTCCTCTCTGGTAGATGGATAGGTGGCATGGGGGCTTACATAAATTAAAAGTTTTATTAAAGAGTACGTGAGGGAAAAAAATGTATGAGAAATAATGATATAGATTATACCAAATACAAATAACTCCTAAAATTAGTTATTACATAAAACGCATAGGCATAAGCCTACATTTTAACAAAGCTTAATTTTCGAAGGGAATTACAGCAAATCAATATTTCCGAAATAAAACACCTCATCTTAACCCCATCATAATTAACCACACCTAACTTCAACACTACCTTGAGGTATCTTTATCCTGCAGGGCATCCTCTGCAACCCTATTTCATTCTCACCCCAGCAGAGTAATTCAATTAACTCCGCTTCACGCCAAACTTCAGCGTGTGAATCTCCCCCGGTGCTCCAGCTGTGATTGGAGGAAGAATTACGGGCCATCCAATAGAAAGTCACGTTTCCCGGACTGGCATAAAGACTGCAAGTCACGTTAGAGATGTCTCCTCGGCCTTGCCGCCCGTGGTATTTGGCAGATATTTCAATCTGTTTGCAAACTGGAGTGTCTGAAAAGGAAAACATGTCGTACATATAAATTGTCCCATTCTGATATTTAAGATGGCACGAACTGCGAAGAATGGTAAGACGAAATGGCTTTCGTCCTTTGAGGATTTTAGGCTCTTACAAGTGGACTGATGCGTAAAGCAATGCCGGATGCACTGAAAGCCAGCCAAGAAAATAGTTACTTACTGATTTAAAATCAAAAATAAAAATGAGTATTTAAGTACACTGTCAAAAAGAGAACTTAAAAACGAATACCTGTACCTACTCGGTGTTTCTTGTACAATCCCAGCAAAAAAAGTCAGCATAAAACCTTTATCAAAATTTGGAAATTGAAGGTTTTATGCCGGAAAACTGCAGTTTTTTTTGAAGATCTATAAAATTAAAGGTTTTTGTTTCAATGTCCTTCATAAAAACTGCTAAAAACTTTCATAAAAACCTGCAAAAAAACTTCAATTTTTAATCATGAAGGGAAAATGCAGATATTTTAAAGGTTTTATGCAGGAAAATTAAAAACTTCAAAAAAACTGCAGTTTTTTTGTTTCAATATCCTTTATAAAACCTTCAAAAGACCTTCAATTTGACAATTTTGATAAAGGTTTCATGCTGACTTTTTTAGCTGGGTGACGTACTCAAATTAAAGTAAACGTAGTTTCTCAAAAATGAGCAGTGCAATTTAATATTGCTAATATTAGCTTTTATTCAAGCCATCTTAAAAAAACGACCTGCCAAACTTTAAATATTTGTTCAGAAGATGGTTTTCCATATTATTTTATGCCGATTGCTGAAATGGAAACTGTGTTATTACAACTCATTTACCTGACTTATCCTTCTTATGACACACTTTTTTTTAACATGTCTTCTGTTTATAACTTCTTCAAGTCGCATTGGTAGTTTTACGGATGAGGATATGGACTGCGGGGCCTGAGGATCTGGTTTCAATTCCCGGTAAATCTTGGTTGTAATTGTCAATATTTATTAACATTGATTTATGAAAGTAGCCCATGTAAGTCAGCATCTGCTCTTTGTTATTTATGTTTACTCATTGTTGAGTAAGTCTTTTTCAAAGTTGAAACTTATGTATTCGTAGCCCTGATAAGCATCGAATGTACTCAAGAATGACTACATTATACTTATTTTCAGTACTTCCTTCTAACAGTGTATGAGCAAATCGAAATAGTTTATAATTTCACCTATATATTATATAAGTATTCATTCCGATTACAATGTACTCTCTCACAAATATACACAAACACTCTTTTCCCATGTACATATAATCATCCACATATATACATATACTCTTATACATACATTCATACACATACACTCAGATTCAGAAGCGAATCAAATACAATATATTGCTGGGGATCAAATATTTCGATGCTCAGAATATTTTAGATTTATAAAGCAAACTATAATTAGCAGTTAAGCTAATTAGTACTTAACAGTTAATTAGCAATTAGGTATTGAATTAACATAAGTGCATCTTAATATGGTTTCTATTAACATTAGTATTAATATTACGGCCAGATTGATCGTTAATAATATTATTAACCGTTGCGTTGTGTCTCACCAATTAAATTACCCGGAAGGATTTTTTTTCTGCTGATTCGGCAGCATAAAATGCTGAACACCTCTAACTTAATTACACTAGGAACACTTAGGCCAGACGTTCGTCCATTTTACACATTTACTAAATGTGCGAGTAAATAAGGTGGATACAGACTAGAACAGTCTAGAACATCGAAAGTGACAAATATATAATAGAGTTTTAAATTATAATTATTGAGTTAATAAATTGTTAATTTTTTTAGAAGATTCTTCCGCCAGATAAAGGATAACAAACGCTTTAAGGGAGACTCGAGCCCCAAATCCTAATTTGTATATTAATGAATTCTGAAGTTCAATTTTTTTATATTATTAGAACATCTTTTTCTGAACAATAATCAAAAACAAAAATATATTTAAAAAAAATATTTTTGTTATTTTTTGCATTTTTTAAACTTAAAAAGAATTTTTTTTAAAACACTATTCCTCTTTCAATTTTTAATGTTTTTTTTAAATTTTTTAATTGATTAAATAACGTGAAAGTACATACTATAAACGTATGAATAGACTTTTAAAGATTTGTGTTTTAATTGTCTTCAAACAATTATTTTAAGTTCAAAACCCAAAATATATTACATTTTTTTAGTTTAATAATTTGTAAAATAATAATTTATAACTTAAGTTAAAAAAGCTATACATACATTTATAAAACGAATATTAGAGCTTCAAAAACTATTAACAGTTTAGTTTTAAGTAAATTATTAACAAAGCCTTAGCATTTTAAACGTGACCAAAATTTAAAAAAAAAATATTTTGAGTAAATGACGATTGTTGCAGACGAAAAGTATGTATAAAGATGATAAATGGTATATAAACATCTAATAAAACATATGTTCTGTTTTGAAATTTTGTACACACCCTCCTAAGTACGTTTAGCACCGTTTTATGAAGAAAAAAAATAGCAAATTTTCCGGATTTTGGGGCTTGGGTCCCCGAGCCACTAATTCCCCCAAAAATTGCATGTTGTTCTTCATAAAACGATGATACATACTTAAGATGGTGTGTACAAAACTTCGAAACAATAAAAAAAACAGAACTTATATATTTTTAGATGTTTATATACCGTTTATCATCTATCTACATACTTTTCGTCTGCAACAATCGTCATTTACTCAAAATATTTTTTTTTTACATTTTGGCCACGTTTAAAATGCTAAGGCTTTGTAACTAATTAACTTAAAACTAAACTGTTAATAGTTTTTGAAGCTTTGATAATTCTTTTAAAAACGTATGAATAGCTTTTTTAAATTATGTTATAAATTGTTTTTTTACTAGTTATTAAACATAAAAGCTTGAATATTTTTTAGGTTTTGAACTTAAAATAAGTTTTTGAAAACTATTAAAACCCAAATCTACAAAAGTATATTAATACGTCTGTAGTATATACCTTAACGTTATTTAATCAATTAAAAAAAATTTAAAAACTTTAAAAATTGAAGGAGGAGTATTTTTTCAAAAAGTATATTTAAGCTAAAAAAATGCAAAAAATAATTTTTAAAAATATATTTTTGTTTTTGATTATTGTTCAGAAAAATATGTTCTAATAATATAAAGAAAATGATATTTCTGAATTCATTAATAAGCAATTTAAGATTTGGGACTCGGGTTTCCCTCGGAATTGTCTATTTTGGATATTGGCAGTACGAATGCCAAAGATAATCTTACTGAAGTATCTGTAGTGCATAGTTTTGTGGGGTGGAGAGTCCGCCCCTGTATTTACCAGTACCTATCCGCTTGATTACATTAGTTTATACGACGCATTAGTTTATGGCCACGAAGTCTCACAAAGGTCTGGACCTTTTGCTGAACCCAGCATTCAACTATTTTATAATGGATTTTAGAATAGAAAATTATGAGACTTCTTGGCACCAGAGTAAGGAACATGGGTGAGATAGTGGGGTGGCAGACATTGCAAGATATTTCCTCACCACAATTAGCCTTTACTGTTATTAGTACTTACACATTAATTACCAATTGTTAATTACCAAATATTTATTAATTTCCTAGTTAATTACATATATTTTTAAAAAAACTTAAAATGTTGGTTATTATTTAAATTTATTAATAACACAATTTTCAAAAATTGTGTCTAGTATGGTTTGAATATTGGGATTTGTTTTTTTTTGGGGGGGGGGGGATTGAGCAACTCCCTTTTGTACGCTTATGCTACATTCATACATACAAACAAACATACATACCCTTCCATACACCTGTTAAGTCATACAAGTACACATATATTCTCATACACTAATATGCAATCCCAAACGCGTGCAAGAATACATGATGACATATGTGCTCAATCATACAAACAAATGCATATACGAATAATTTCTCGCACCAACGCTCATGCGCACTTATGTTAGAGGAATCGTATTTACATATTTTAATGTATGGGTTATATAAGTGTATTTATCTGTTTCATTTTTACAATACCCACAACGAGTAAGTTCATATGGTAATAAATAATACAGTGATTCACAGTTCTGGTCACCATATCTTAAAAAAGACATTGCATTGTTAGAGAAAATTCAGCACAGGGCTACTAAAATGGTTCAAGGGTTCTCAGGCATGAATTATGAAGATAGATTAAGAAATTTGAATATGTATACTCTGGAAGAAAGAAGGGTTAGGGGAGATTTGATTCAACTATTCAAATTTATCAAACAAGGAGATGTGGAGGGTTTAGATTTTAATATGAGTGATAGAACGAGAGGTCATGGGTTTAAGTTAAACAAATCCCATTTTAATCGGGAAGGGAGAAAACACTATTTCTATAATAGGGTAATAGACAAATGGAACAACTTGCCAGTGAATATTGTTAATTGTAAAGGAGTAACGGATTTTAAGAAGAAGTTAGATATGCATTGGGGGATAGTTAAGAGGTACTAGATGGACCAACCTTGTTGGGCCTTGAGCCTGTTGTTGGTCGTCAATATTTGTATTTGTATTTGTATTTGTATTGCATGAACATCAATAATTTCATACTTTAAATGCATATTACTACTTACGATGCAGTTGATTATAATTCCTTAATTATGAATATTTATAAAAATCCCAAAATTACGAATATTTATAAAAATTTCAAAATTATAAAGCTGTCATTAACGTAAACCCATAAACTACGAATGAGTTGTAATTTTTTTTAAAAGTTTCATTTACCAGCAATAACGAGAAGTTAACTGCGAATAAAATCAAACCTTTCACCATAAAAGGACGATACATTCAAACCAATTTAGGGCAAATTTCAGTTAATTCCAATGACCGAAGTAAACAACATTCGAAAAATGCAACATTTAAACTTTTTATTAAAAATGCAACAACTGCAAACTGCGAGTCTCAGTATTGAAACTGTAATTACCAGCGGAACATTTTTAAAAGAAATGCGAACACATTTTAAATTAACCATCAAGATAAATCAAAACCTAAGCATGGATCAGTGAAAAATAAACATTTTTAAAATCCGACATAAATGCCGATCTTTAATTAAAACGTGTTTTCTTTCGGTTAATTAGCTGCGATTTGATTCCTGAAAAACAAGCTTTTAAAGCTATTAATTAACTTAAATACGCTTTCGATATTTCTATGGTGATTCAACATTTAACAGGAATAAAGCTCTGAATATTAAGTTTGTGTTGTTGTTGGTTTGTTGGCTGCAAATTATCGCTAACTCGTAGAGTTTGTTCAGAGTTTACAATTTTTTACTGTGCCATGGAGAAGTTCAAAGACGAGTTAATAATTTTTCGCTTCAGAGATGAATTTTTAATTTAGGATTCAAGCATTTTAAGGGGGGAATGATACATTTATAAGTTCAGTTTTAGAAATTATATTTTTTTGTTGATGTATGTACATTAATTAGCTTGTGGAACACATGTATTTAATTCTATGATTAAATGTATGATATATTTGTATATATATATTTTTATATACACTATAAAAATACAGCATTTTCGTAACATAAATACAGCGCACGCTGCTGTAATTTTTTACAGATCGTTCTGTAAACCCAATTTACAGCACATTCTGATGTAACCTGCTTACGAAAATTTCTTAGAGCTCGTCTGGTGAGTACCATGTGATATTATTAACGAATCAGCTTCGAGACCAGTACTTTCAAAGAACTTATAATTTTAAGAAGGTTCACTTCGACAAAGCGTAAGTGGCGCTCTCTCACTCAATTTACAGTCTCACTGTGAAATTACAGTACACGTGATGAAAAACTACTGCAAAAGTAGTTTACTGCAAACTGTAAAAATACAGAACGTGATTAAAAAGTACAGCAACATTATTTTACAGCTACTGTAAAATTGCAGCACACGTGATAAAAAGTACAGCAAAATTATTTTACAGCAAACTGTAAAAATACAGCAAGTGTGATTAAAAAGTACAGCAACCTTATTTTACAGCACACTGTAAAAATAAAGCACAGTGTGTAGGCATTACTTTTATCAGCACACTGTGCTGTAATCTTACTCGGAAATTTTTTATAGTGTACCGTAGTATTAACAAACATAATGTGTATATTTAAATTGTGTGAAATTATATTTTAAGGGCGTTATGTCAATAAGAACACCATTGACATTATATTATAAACTTTAATTTATAAATTTTAACGTAAACCTATTTTTATTATGTGTAATTTATCTTACGTTGACTAATTAAAATAATAACTATTTTTGTAATATAATTGCATGCATGTTGTTGTTATTATTATTCATTTTTATTTTTTATTTTAACTTTGAGTGAATTTTAGTTGCTTACATTTCTTGTGAAATTTATAAGCCCACATAAATGTTGCAAATTAGAGTAAAACCAAACATTCATTGAAAAGTTGCCAAACCTGTAAATACAACACCATATTATTTAGTTTGGTGCGGAATTCAATGCTTTCAAGGGTATTTGCAATGCATATACCAATATTTCGCAACACACCTAATAAAGCAGTGTATGTAATTAAAAGTTTAATAACATCTCCTTAGGATTCAGAGCAAGCAATACGTACATAAATTTGTTATTTATATATTTAAAAAAAAAGTAAAACTCGTTATTCCGCAAACAATGTAAAGTTTACCGTTTATCTAGAATTTAAACTTCATTGTTTTATTCGCTTTGAGAACTTGAAAAAAAAACTTAAAAACTCGTTACATCGCAGACAATGTAAAGTTTACAGTTTATCTAGAATTTAAACTTCATTGTTTTATTCGGTTTGAGAACTTAAAAAAAAATTAAACTCTTTACATATCATACACTGTAAAGTTTTCAGTTTATCTAAAATTTAAAGTTCATTGTTTTATTCGCTTTGGGAACTTGAAAAAATACCGTAAAACTCGTTACATCGCAGACAATGTAAAGTTTACAGTTTATCTACAATTTAAACTTAATTCTTCTATTCGTTTAGAGAACTTGAAAAAAAAACTTAAAAACTCGTTACATCGAAGACAATGTAAAGTTTACAGTTTATCTAGAATTTAAACTTCATTGTTCTATTCGCTTTGAGAACTTGAAAAAAATACCATGAAACTCGTTACATCGCACACAATGTAAAGTTTATAGATTATCTAGAATGTAATTCATTGTTCTATTCGCTTTGAGAACTTTAAAAAAAACGTAAAACTCGTTACATCGCAGACAATGTAAAGTTTATCATTTATCTAGAATTTAAACCTCAGTGTTCTATTCGCTTTGAGAACTTAAAGTTTTAACATTTTCATGGGTAGTACCAGAAGACACTTTCACGACTAGCTCCACAAGATTACCAGGTCGCGAAAGAGTTAAACTAAAAATGGAAATATAAATTGATAACGCATGTTATCTTCATTTAAATTACACTAATACTTCCCACTAGGCTTGACAGTAAATATTGTTACTTCTACAGGAATCATTGATTTTAAGAACATTTAGATATAAATTAGGAAATATTTAGGATATACTAGGAAAAAAAAACTGCTAAGCCTTGAACCTGTAGTTGATCGTCAAAATTTGCATTTGTATTTTGTAATGTAACAATGGTTTAAGTTCATAAACAATACATGAAAAAATAAAGCGTAATACATAATATATTATAAGAATACCAAAAATTCTGGAGCGCTGTTAAAAATAGATATTCGAAAATATATAAAATGCACACATTTTTGATTAAACTCGATGTTCGAGTTTAAATTTTGAAAAATACGTAAAATCAAAAATTAGACTGTACTGAGTAAAAATGCGTACAATAAGTAAAAATGAGAAGAAGATTTCGTAAATAGGCCGCCTTCATAAATTAATTTCTATAAACATATACAATTACAACAGTCTTACTGGGAATTATACACAGATCCTCAGCATCTTAGTCAATGCTTTATCCGTTTAACTACTAGATCGACTTGAAGAAGTTATAAACAGAATAAATGTTTAAAAAAGGCATGCTCTTAAAGAGTGAGAAGTAAGATAAGTGAGTTGTAATAACTCAGTTTTTATTTAAGCAATCGGCGTCAGATAATGTGGAGAACCATCTTCTGAAGAACTATTTTAAGTTTGTCAGGTTTAATTAAGATCGCTTACACCCCAGCAAAAAAAAGTCAGCAATAAACCTTATCAAAATTGTCAAATTAAAGGTATTTTGAAGATTTTATATAGGATATTAAAACAAAAAACTGGAGTTTATTTAAAGTTTTGCAGGTTTTCTGAAGGATTTTACAGTTTTTATGAAGGATATTGAAAAACCAAAATCTTGAATCTCATACATCTTCAAAAAACTGCAGTTTTCATCCATAAATACTTCAATTTCCAAATATTAATGTAGGTTTTATGCTGACTTTTTTTTCTGGGCATAAGCTAAACCTAGCAATACTAAATCACATCGGTCATTTTTTAAAAAAACGATTACTTAAATCTAAGTACTTCATTGCTCATGTACAATGCAATTATACTTATAGAAAAAACAGAGTAGGTTCAGGTACTCATTTCTGAGCACCTTTATTTACAGTGTGCAAAATTGTTTTACAGTAGAACTAAATTAGATATGTTTAGTTGTTAGAAGCTGTTTTTTATGCCGGATAGAATAACTATTAAAATGTACTATACTTTTTTTTGAAATTTAATATTTAAACATAAGCGTCTGTTTCTTATAACTATTGTCAAATATACTATGTGTCCTTAAAACCTTTAAAAATTATAATATAAACAAATATTTAAAACCAACATAAATTATATTATTAAAAATAAAGCATAACTTACACTTGACATCTAAATAAATAGAAGAACTGCTGGAGCCTTCTAAGTTTGTTACCTTGCAAGTATAAGTTCCTATTTGTGATCGATTTATACTTGATATGAGCACATTCCCATCTCTGTTCAACATGAAGCTGGTATTGGACATGGTTTTTCCCTTAAAAAACCACGTCTTTTGGTACACTTTTGGATTAGATACCACTTCACACATAATTGTTGCAGGTCTACCTTCTATAATCGTGTTAGTGGAACTGTTTAGAAGTCTGATTTTCACTTTCGGTTTATCTAGAAAAAAACGATAACATAAATAACGAGTTATAAATGGCAGAAGCGCATGCATTGCGCAGAATAACTCCAATTATCTGAATTCCCGTTATCCGGATCAAACAAAGTGGATCACCAATTATCCGAATCGCTTTGGGAAAAAATCAACAAAATCCCCATTTAAAAAGTTTTTAATTGGTCAATGCTTTGTTTAGAATAGTTATAAAATCACTAATATTAATTACTAAAATGACTAACATTGATAATGACTAAAGAAAAATTCGTGTTTTTTCAATTATAAATAACCCTTTTTTGTGAGTTATCCGGTTATACAGATATTCGATAATCCGGATGGTATCTGGTCTCAATTGATCCGGTTAATCAGAGTTCTACGATACTGGGATTTTTTTTAAATATATTTTGATTGTTAATGAAATAAAAAAAGAAACTTGAATAAAAATATTGCCATATAATCGTCTGAAAAAAAATATTTAACTATACGCGTTATCAGAAAATAATCGGAATTCCTTCCAATTTTAATTTGTTTACCTTTTTCCTAACTTATGTTTTATCTAAATCAGTGATTCATTTAAAAAATTTTATTTGCATTCTTTAAATCAAATACTTTTCATTGGATATCAATTAATACCACTATTTTAAATTATTCCATAATTTTTACTAATTGGTTAACATATAAATGATTAAATATGTATATTCCGTATTTACTTCGAATTCAGATAACTTCACTAATTTCTATTTAAAAATTCGATACAATTTACAATTACATATTAAAAATTATTATTTTATATTATCATATAAATTTTCTCTTATGGCAATATGTATTGAACCACAGTTAGAAATATCAAGTAAAAACAAAAATATATAAAATAAAACTATATTAAAACACACACACACATATAAAATATATTTTTTTATAAAAAAAAATATTTCCTCTAAAAAAAATACTTATGCCTAATTTTTAATATGTCTCTATATTCTTATTTATAGAAATGACACATTTTAACATGACGATTTATAAAAATATTAAATTTTAATTATCAAAATTTACAAACATATTAGGTTGCAATATCAAGTTTTATAAAAATATTAGATATAAAGATCTATAAACTTATTCAATTTTAATATCACGATTTACAAAAATATTATATTTTAATATCCCGATTTACAAAAATATTAAATTTTAATATCACGATTTACAAAAATATTAAATTTTAATATCACAATTTTCAAAAATATTATATTTTAATATAAAAATTTACAAAAATATTAAAATGTAATATCACTATTTACAAAAATATTAAATTTTAATATCACGATTTACAAAAATATTATATTTTAATATCCCGATTTACAAAAATATTAAATTTTAATATCACGATTTACAAAAATATTAAATTTTAATATCACAATTTTCAAAAATATTATATTTTAATATAAAAATTTACAAAAATATTAAAATGTAATATCACTATTTACAAAAATATTAAATTTTAATATCACGATTTACAAAAATATTATATTTTAATATCACGATTTACAAAAATATTAAATTTTAATATCACGATTTACAAAAATATTAAATTTTAATATCACAATTTTCAAAAATATTATATTTTAATATAAAAATTTACAAAAATATTAAAATGTAATATCACTATTTACAAAAATATTAAATTTTAATATCACGATTTACAAAAATATTATATTTTAATATCACGATTTACAAAAATATTAAATTTTAATATCACGATTTACAAAAATATTAAATTTTAATATCACAATTTTCAAAAATATTATATTTTAATATAAAAATTTACAAAAATATTAAAATGTAATATCACTATTTACAAAAATATTAAATTTTAATATCACGATTTACAAAAATATTATATTTTAATATCACGATTTACAAAAATATTAAATTTTAATATCACGATTTACAAAAATATTAAATTTTAATATCACAATTTTCAAAAATATTATATTTTAATATAAAAATTTACAAAAATATTAAAATGTAATATCACTATTTACAAAAATATTAAATTTTAATATCACGATTTACAAAAATATTATATTTTAATATCCCGATTTACAAAAATATTAAATTTTAATATCACGATTTACAAAAATATTAAATTTTAATATCACAATTTTCAAAAATATTATATTTTAATATAAAAATTTACAAAAATATCAAAATGTAATATCACTATTTACAAAAATATTAAATTTTAACATCACGATTTATACAAAAAAAAATAATAATATCACAATTAGTAAAAATATAAAATTTTATTATCACAATTTCTAAAAAAAATAAAAAATAATATCACAATTTATAAGAATATTAAATTGTAAAATAATTCCATACTTACAATACACCACCATAGTGTACGATCTCTTCATAATAAAACTGGGTATACTGGGATTACTAACAAAACATTCCAGAGCCTTCTCGTTATCCGAAGCAGTGACTTTTCGTCTGTGGTAACTGGTAACAATATTACCTCCATCGCTGATTACCTCTTTTGACGTCACTGATCGCCCGTCTATGCACCAACGGATGTGGGATTTTGGGTGCGAACCGTTGCTCCGGCAGGTGACTATGAGATTCTGACTTTCGACCAATGGGGGTTCGAGATTTCTATCAATTTCAACTGTGATTGGTGGCACTGAAATTGAGAAGTTCACCGTTATACTCTTCCAGCATGAATGGACTGTAGTAGAGCGAATATGACGTCATAATCGTGATGCAAACATCTCAGATCGAATGGCCTCAGACACGTGACTTCTTTTTAAAATTATAAATTAGAAAATACTCACGATTGGTTGATTAATTAGGAATTGTGTAACAGTGAAAAATTGCGAATGGAATGACGTAATTAACACGTGTCTGAGGCCATACATGTTGGCCTCACTTTGATGTTAGCGAGATTATAATGTTATGTTTTCTCTACTATGAAGGATCCATGATCGAAGGTTATACTGATATCCCAGCTGTAGTCAGCAAAATACCTTCACAAAATTTGTGGAAATGCGGGAGTTTATATTACACTAAAAATTTACAAGTACATTAAACATTTTATAAAGGCAAATTGAAAATATACAGATTTTATACACAGTTTAAATTAAATATTTTCAAAATTTAATGTACTTCCACCCCCTCCCCTCCCTCCTCTGAAAGAAAATATGACAATTTTATTCAGGTTCAAGAAAAGAAAAATGTGCTGGTATTTCGATGATTTCGTCCAATAAATGTATCCTAAACGTTTAAAGTGTATCCCATTTTCCATAAAAACTAAAATTTCTAAACTGTAACTCTAAGTCAGTGGTTCTCAGACTGTGGTACACGTACCACTGGAGGACTAGTGGTACGTGACGATCCAATTGGTGGTACGCGAAAATAATATTAATAATGGCGGATACTGAATGTAATAAGTAAAATAAAAAGTAAAAACTTGACCTTGCACTAAAATTTGATACCCATTTAGCTGCAGCCAACATGTGGTGCTTAGTTTCACCATTTTATGGTGCTACAAAGGATACCATTTAGTGTTGAAACGTTGCACCAAAGCTCATAACGTTGCACCAAAGCTCATAACGTTGCACCAAAGCTCATAACGTTGCATAAAACTCAAAACGTGAATATTATTTTAGTATTTTAGTAGTAGTATTTTGTTGAGCAGCTGGCAACAATCCGAGTGCAAGATCACAACTTTTTAATATTTTTTGTCAAGTCTACTGACCGGGTTAGAAATAGGAATCCTCTGATTCATAGCGGAACGCCTTTATCCAATGTGCTCCGGAGGCCCTTTTTCATCGTTGTCTTTCTGGAGGGGAATCTTTGGTTTATTGATGTATCGTCAGCAAAAATGTTGGTTGCAGTTAAAGAGGTTGAACCTATTATCGGTGAAACCTCCGCTTTTTTTCCCGATAAAGGATTTTTAGTTAAATTAAGATTGAATCCTTAATATGGTGTAATTTGGTGCAAGCTTATGTCTTGCACCAAGGTAAGGTACATCGTTGAACTGAAAATTTTAACAGTGTATGGCTGTGAAAATAGTTAAATACATGTTGACAATGGTTTTTGCAAATACACAGTATTCTATTTACTACTTCAGATGAAATATTTGCTTGCTAGCAATACTACGTAACCAAATCTAAAATATTATAATTCAATTATTTTTATTGAAAAATTAAAAATTATTGCTGTATATTTACAAATACAAATATTGACGATGAACAACAGGCTCAAGGCCCAGCAAGGTTGGTCCAGCTAGTATCTCCTTACTATCCCTCAATGCATATCTAACTTCTTAAAATCCGTTAATTCTCTACAATTAACAATATTCACTGGCAAGTTGTTCCATTTGTCTATTGCCCTATTATAGAAATTGTGCTTTCTCCCTTCCCGATTAAAATGGGATTTGTTTAATTTAAACCCATGACTTCTCGTTCTATCTCTCTCATATTAAAATCACTAAATAAATTAGTTTTTTTTCTAATTGTTTCATTAGAAAGTGTTAAAAGGATTCTATTCTATACCAATCCATCCCCAGGAATATTCGTAAATTATTCAACTTTTCTGGTGTATGTGCACAAG
The DNA here is from genome assembly GCA_963932185.1 of Troglohyphantes excavatus. Lineage (NCBI taxonomy): Eukaryota > Metazoa > Arthropoda > Arachnida > Araneae > Linyphiidae > Troglohyphantes > Troglohyphantes excavatus. Next base: position 56,766,531 of record OZ010673.1, on the reverse strand, counting down.
TTTTAATGAATCAAACTATCATAATTATTTTTTATATTCAAACAAATCAACATTTTCACGTGGATTAAAATACTCAGAAGTGCAATTGTTTGCTAAAATGCACTTCATTAACGAACTAAATAAGCAAAAAAAGAACGATACCACAATATAAATTTAACATTGTGTAATTAAATACTTAATTTAAAAGACCCAATTTACACCAAGACCCATTTTACCCCACTTTACCCTAAGAATTTCACTAAACATAAGGATAACATAATTATTTAATTGCACTTGTTTGTCAACAATTTGCGTTGTGCTATTATAACATGTTGAGTTAGTTACATTTTAAATAGAATAATACGTTTTTGCTAATGTATATTCAAATATATATCCATCATACACTATGATTACATTTGCATACTTAAAATGCTCTGCCTGTTCTTAATTGAAAGACAACATCATTTTTATTAATAAAATAAATGTATTAAAATCACTAATTTATATCAAAATCATGTACTATGAATAAGTGAATTTAAAGATTGTGCAATTAATTCGCCATGGTTACTAAATATGGTGGCTTCTAGTCTAAACAAAAATATATTAAATTGCAAATAAGTTCGTTAAACAAATACTTGAGACAAAAGTATTGCGATATCTGAAACAAAACATACGTTGTTTCAAAATTTCACTTAATTTAAAAAAGTATCTACAGGGAAGAATAAGCAAATACAAACATTATTTGTGTCTTAGCTCCGAACAAAACAAAGTGATATATTTGCTTTAACGATGACTTATTAGTAAAAACTTACTTTCCATTATACTTTTCCCTAAATAAACATTTACAATCATCAGTACATATATTTGTTGTAAATATCACAAAGTTAAATATGATTGAATACGATGAAGATGCAATGCACACTTTCTTAAATAAATAATGCGTATTATTTAAATTGAAGCCATATAATAGTATATTTGAAAATATTTTATTTGCAGAACATAACATGAAATGTTATTTTTTTCCTTAGAGTAGAAATTTTAAATATTTCTCAAGTTATAATATGCCATTTGGAATAAGTCACGGTATATTTAAAATTTAATTTTAGAACCAATTGATTGGTAGCATTAAACTGTTGAAACATAATAACAAAAGTTTTAATTTAAATGTTAATAAAATAAGGACATTAAGTTTTTAATCTGTGATTAAAACTAGTTAACAATACTGTAGATTTATTATTTTACGTTAAAAACCAAAAAATGCAATGTCTGATAAAATTTCAAATGTTTAATTTTAAAAAGACAGCTTACAAAGACGTTTGCGAATGCTGTCTTAAATATATTTATTAAATAAATTTATTCAAATATAATATATCTATAATATATATATACATATTTTTAACTTGACATCCAAAATTTATTATTCAGCAATCTTAAATATCCCGACTCCTTAAAAAACATTACCACACATTTTGTTTTTTATTAAAAAATATAATAAATTCTAATAACATACATCAAAGGTTTATTATTTTTTTAACTTATAATAAAATAATATCTTATAATTATTTTAAACATAATCCAATCAATTAATTTGAAACCTTAATAATAACATGCTATTCTACAGAGCCGCTCTTTTATAAATTATAAATATTAAAAATAATTATCAAAGATACTTCTGTTTTTTAATCAGAATCATTTAAATAAATCAACATAAAAGAACGGTCATAATAACTCTATAATTATCAATAATAAATGTTTAAATGTAATTATCAAAAAAAAAATTAAAATCTGGAGAAGAACTATTTTTTAAAAAGTGACAAAATAAAAGCTATCATTTTTCTGACAAAACTTAAATAAATTAATTAATATCAAACACAAAAAATAATTTATTCTTTATCATCAAAGAGTAAATAATTAATGAAATAGCATTATTATTTATGTGACACATAAAGAAAATAAGAAAAAATATTTTTATTGAAAAACAGTATATAATGCCCACTGTCTATCTTCCATTTAAATTCTCTGCACGTAATTCGTTGTACTGTAGATAATTACTAAGTTTCAAACGCAATAGTTGACTTGTATATGAAGTTTAGGATGTACAACATTAGCGACACCAATATCAACATTTAACAAAAAAGGGTTCGCCACTTTAATTGTACACCTTTAACAAAAACGATATTCAGGTATTCAGGATCACTGCTAAATAAGTTTATAATCACATGCTGTCGAACAATTCCATCTGGAACTAAACATCTGTGCCATTTTACATAAAAGGAGGGTGAAGCTATATTGGTTTTTCTTAGTGGACTTTCTAGTCACGGTATAGCACACTTTAGTTTATAAAAATCGATTAATGGTTTACTTTAATTGCAAGACCATTTACACATGTACTAATTTCAAATGCATATGGAAATCAATGGGTAAATGTATTTGTGTAGGTAATTTATGTAATTTAAGTATATCTTGGAATAGTAGGTAACCTTGTTTTTACGTATAATTTATCGTGGAAGTAGGTTGGTTTAGTTTGGTTAATTAACGTCTCACTAGAGCTGCACAGTGGGATATTGGCGACGGTTCGGGGTCTATCTCGAAGGAAAGACCCGAGAACGATGCCTCGTATTTTTGAACCATTCATGGAAATAGGAAAGCTTTGAATCTGAAGTCTCTACAGCTACACTGTTAAAAATAGGTATTCAAAAATTAATAAAATTTACTCCTTTTTTGAATATATTTGATGCTTATCATGGCTTAGAATACATAAATTTCATATTTGAAAAAGGCATGCACTTAAAAATGAGTACAAAGGGGAAACAGAACAGATGCTAGATTATATTCGCTGCCTTCATAAATCAATTTAAATAAGTATCGACAATTATAACCAAGACTTACATTGAATCGAACCCATATCTGCATACACCGCTGTCCACAGTCTTATCCGTTAAGCTACCAAGACGATGTGAAGAAGTTACAAAAAGAAGAATTGTAAAATAATTGTTCCAATAGAATGAAGAGTAAGAAAATTGAGTCGTAATAACTCAGTTTATATTTTAGTAATCGATATCAAATGATGTGGAAAACCATCTTCTGAACAACTACTTTCAGTTTGTCAGGTTGCTTTGTTAAAATGGCTTGGACACAAGCTGAAATTAGCTATATTAAATCATACTACTCATTCTTGAGAAAGTATGGTTACTTAAATTAGGGTACGTTATCGCTCATGTACGATGTAATTGTACTCAAAGAAAAACAACTATGTGCAGGTACTCAGTTTTAATTATATTTTTTTACAGCGTTCACTGATTCGTTCAGTGAAAGTGAGGAATCCTAAAAAAGGAGTTTTCCGCAATTTTAATAGGGAATGTGCACATTTACCTACGTTTTTGAAAAAAATCTAATTTTTATGTAGATGAAAAGTTTAAGTACATATGCGTCTTCCCTTAAAATTGTATGGCGCTGTTTGATTTATTTAGGCTGATGCAAAGCATTAAAAAGTATATGTTTCGATTATAATGGTTATAATGGTTGTATTTCATTAGGCGAACCTAAATGCCAAATGTGCGACAACGCGCCAATTTTGTGAACCTATCACCACTAATCACGCTCACGATCGATGAATAGGAAAAAGTTTATTTCTTGGTGACAAATAGTGGATGTTCAACGAAAAGAGATCCTTTTCTTCAAAATTATTGTCAGTAAAAAAGCTGTTTATCTTGGAAGGGGATTTTGTCAGTTAAGCCCTTCTTCCAATTGTTCTTTCAATTGTCAGTATGTATTTAATTTTCGTCAAAAGTTAAGTGGTTCAAAGACGAAACGCTTGTCAAAATTATCAAAAGTATCCTTGGCAATTACGACATTTAAAAACTAAATGTATTATTTCTGAGAATGAAGAACGGTATTAGTTAGTCAACTATTACATTTAATATTAAAAAAATCAAAGATATGTATTAATGTTATGTAATCAATTTTATTTAAAGTTCAATTAGGTTTCATCAGTTGCATCAATTGAAACCTTAACACTCATTCAGAAAATTTTCCGGTTCAAATATTTATTTTTTCAATTCGAAAATTATTCGAATTTTAACTTAACTGATATTATTTTATAAGGAGAGATATACAATATAGTATACAATTTACTCACAGACTCTTAGATATTTACATATATTGTTATAGGTAAAGTAATAAACCTGCTACAAATAAAATACATACAGAACCCATTTTTTAGAGGAAATGTATTCCTTATTCAAATCACCCCTAAACAAATGTTTTCGCACCAACCATTTACCTATTAGAATACATGACCAAATTTCGTATTCATAAACAGTTTTCCAATACACTAAGTACACCATAGCTACATAAAATGGAATCGTTCCAACGTAATACCAATACCGTCTAATTGCATACTTTATACTTTCCACAACCATTACCTTTCAAGATTTCACGTTCAGTCATTCAAGAAAGCCACAATTACTTTCAAGATGCTTACAACAGCCCCCCACCCCTTCATGTACCACCCCCCCCCCCCACCCTATATCCATGATTTTAATGGCGGATCCGAACTTGGCGTTAAGGCTCTTTTGGCGCCCACAATCCATGCGGGTCACGCCCCAAGACGTGGTGTGACGTCGCTTCTGACGAAGACCGATTGTTATGGTAACCGTTAAAACGCGCGGCTCGTTATAGGGTGAGGCGTCGGGGAACATGACGTAGATTAATACGCGAGTAATACGCCAGATTTATTAATGCCCGGAACACTTGGGTGCATGGGGTGGGGGGGGGGGGGAGGGAGCTTGTTGTGTTGACACGCTGGTAGAGGGTTGGTGGACCGAATTATTTAGTGTATGGGGACTCAAAGTTGAGGAATTAAAATGCGCATAGTCGCTATTGTTTGCGTGGTGTTGTTAAAGTTAGTTGTGTTAATGCAAAATTGAGTCAAGTTATGTATTTATGCGTTTAGTGATGCTTGGAAAATGTACTGTAGTAAAAGCTTTGTTGTTTGTAACAATAAAATAAATTTGCTTGGTGATGTTATATAATATGTGGCAATATTATTTCAATGATTAATTATGTATATATATATATATATATATATATATATATATATATATATATATATATATATATATATATATATATATATATATATATATATATATATATATATATATATATATATATATATATATATATATATATATATATATATATATATATATATATATATATATATATATATTTATGTAACCAAAAGGATAGTTTAAATACCGGGATATTAGCAGGCCTCCGTGGCCGTGTGGATTACAGCGTCAGCTGGGAATCCAAAGGGTCCCCGGTTCGAACCTTTGCGCGGACTAGACTAAAGGATAGTAAAAAATAGTGATATTGCGATCGGAGGGTTGTCAACTTTGCTAACAAAATACTAAAATGTCGTCCAAAACATCCACAAAAAATTAACGGGGTGTATACGGGACTAGTACACGATAAATCTGATCGGGGTCCAAAGTCCCGACGTCTATTGAAGGCATTTAGAGCCAGCTCAGATGTTGTCCTCGTCATCTGACCATTGTTCAAAAATACGTTCCCGGGTCTTTCCTTCGAGATAGGCCCAGAACCGTCGCCAATAGATCACTGTGTAACTCTAGTGCGACGTTATTTAACCAAAACCAAACCGGGATATTACTCATTTGGAGATATAATATTGCATTATTTTGCGTCGGCAGTATGCGAAGGGTGCGCTTTTAAATTCCGTCGAAAAATAAAATGACTATTTTAGTTTTTGGGTTTGCATAGACACTTGCAAAAGGCAAAAGAGCAAGGGACTTTAGAAAAATAGTAAAAATTATTGTTTTAAGATAACAGGGTGATAATGGAATCTTAAAAATTGAATCTTATAAGCGAATCGAAAATAAAATATAGATTGAATAAATCAAATCACATTTAGAAGCGAATGAAATATAAAGTAGAAAATAAAATCTGCAAATAAAATTTATTTTAGAAATGGAAATGGAGTCGCTTTTTAAATTGTCTTTGTATCATAAAATTTAATATATTATTTTCTCCCAGAACAATGTATTGTTGTTTATATCAAATGTTAAAAAACAAACATAACAATTATAAATTTAACCTGTTACATTTAATTATTTTAAATTTAATTTAATTTAACTGTAAAATTAAACTTTTAAATTTAACTTTTTTCGTTTTAAAATCTTTTTTTTATTGCAAAAGTGATATTTTAAAAATAACGAAATACATAATTTAAATATAAATTCTACCAAAAAAAAAAAAAATAGCAAACCACAAAAAAATTAAATATTCCTCATTCTTAAAATTATTGCTTATATTTTTTCATGGCTATTAAAATTATATTAAAAATAATAATTCAGTAATAAAGGATTTACTTTATCAATTGAGCATTTTCATATATATATTTGTTGTTCATTTTTTAACTAAATATTATATCAGTTTTAGTTAAACCTTTAATAATATCCATAGACTATATTCCTTAACTTTGTGTTTTTAATTTTTTTATAATATTTTTTTAAAACTGGAAAATACAATTTATTTTTAAAAAAGTCAATTTTTAAAAAATAATCGCTGATTTTAAAACCCAAAAGTCAACAAATATATGACTGGTTTTCCGGAGTATATAGAAATCTCCTCATTTGCCTCTGTCTCCGTGGCCCAGTGGATAAAGGCGTTCGTCTATGAATCAGAGGATTCCTAGTTTGAGCACGGTCGGTGACAAGTTGCTATTTGAGAAAGAAAGGATGCCAGCTTGCAAGAATACTACTCCTATTATACTAAGAAAACTCGGATTTTTGAGTTTTGTGCGACGTTACGAGTTTTCGTGCAACGTTTCATCACTAAATGGTATCCGTGGTAGCACCGTAAAATGGTTAAACTAAGCACCAGATGTTGGTTGCAGCTAAATAGGTACTAAAGTTTGGTGCATGATCGTAATAATTTTTAAAAGTGTAGTGTATCAGAATTTAGAAAACAAGAAATAATATTTTCCCCAGAAATATCGAAGTTTTAACGCTTTGCACTCCAAGAACGCTTTGCGTTTTCCGTTCTTTCTACGGAACAGTTATTCGTCCTTATGTTATTTACCCTAGAATTTGTTATGCTTATAGACAAAAAGAAACCTAATCTATTTTGGATCTGCAAAACAACGAGTTGAAAAAAGTATCGATGTTTTTTAAACACAAAATCATTATGTTCTCGTTTATTTTAAAGAACAGAGAACCAAAAGAACGAGTCGGTATGTTGTCTCCTGAGCGGCGCCAATGGAGTGCAAAGGGCTAATACCTACTTCTTCTTTGTGTCGCATTTGTTTAATATGTAAATTTCTGCGTAATTTTATAAATTTTGCGAGGCCGAGGAACGGTATAAAAATACTTTTTATGTAATCCCTATGACTGTATTCATGCAAATAAAAATTGTCTTATATTAGGAATAATAACAATAAAGCCTTTCACTTACGATTGATCTCTAACGTTACAGTTAGAGATTTTGGCACAGTGATATTGCTATTCTTTGCCGTACATGTAAAATGCATCCACTGGTACGTTCGTTTTAAACATGGTATAAGAATTGATGATGAATATTTCGAGATGTTCACTTTGAAGTCACCACTAGAGTTGTCAAAACTTCCTGACCAGGATAGTAAGGGTGGCGGTTTACCTGGAAAGTAAATCGTTTAAAAGAACATTGTGAGTAATTAATCGACGAAATGCAATTCCAGCAGTCAGATAATAATAACAAATAGATTTGTCTAAAAATTTATAGCCAAATATAGGATAAATATCTAAAGAACAGTTATCCTTTTGGTAAAACGGCTAGCAATAGCAGGATTACATTTTGTTCTTTATTTGATTTGAATATCTTCTCATTGTGACATTATGAGTAAATTTCAATACAGAAAAATATTGTAAATATATAATGAGAATAATTTTCAATATACAATCATTATGTATTTTTATAATAACATGTGGTTTTATAAGCTTCAAATTAAATAATTATTATACAAAAATATTACTTAATATTCCACTATCTAAAAATAAGTACATGCTTAAAATAATTAGAAAATAAATGAATTTTTTTTATTACATAAATATTTAAAATTCTTGTGATTAAAGGTAAAATAAAAACGCTGAATATTCTTTTTAAAATGAAACATTGGTTTCCAAAATGTAGACCGCGGTTCCCCGGGTGTCGGTTGATTTTTGAACTTAAAATGGTTAAAATCCCTCACTCTTATGCATTTTTTTAAAAAAAGATAACAATACTTGGATAAAAAATTCATCCTGGATATTTACCTGTGATGGTGAAGAAATGGGAAATTTCACCGAAAAGTCGTAAGATGAACTTATTGACCTGGTAAATAACGGATGATGAAACGGAATGATGAAAAATATTTCTAAAGGTCAGACACTGATTGAATTTTGGTTAATTGTCCAAAGAGACCAAAATCAACTGGCAGAGAAAAAATTAAGGTATTTGATATCACCTTTTTGCACAAGTTGCAGATGAGAACCAGCTTTTAGTCTTAGCTATTGGGGTGATTCTCGTAACCTTTTCATGTAGCCTAAGTTAAAGAAAAGTTGTCATGCATGTGGACTAATTTCCAGGGGGAATCAGAGAGAAAATGTCATATTCTTCAAATCATTGTGGAAGGACGACTTGCCTTACAATAGGAGGCGTGTAACTTGTCTGACGGACGGATCGTTAACAATTCTTCCTCAAATCTGGTAGATTTGAAGATGGGGGTTTTGTCAATTGATGGGTTGAAAAACTGAAAATCCAAGCCAAAGACGATCTGTAGAAGCCACTAGTCTAGCGACATTGCTGCAAACAGCAACACTTTATACCTCATATGCTTTAAAAATTCTTCCCCACTCCCTTCGTGGTCAAAATAGTACCAAGCCCATCGCTAGTCATGTAAAATATATGGGACAGATGCCATTGGTGAATACTTAATTGGTGAATAATAAAGGTGAATACTTTCTTACTGCGTAATAAATCTATTTAAATAAAAAAAAATCTGAATATTATATAGAACAATTACAAAATATATCGGTAAAGGACTTTACAGTTACCAAATAAAAATTTTGCAATCGTAACATTCTACTCAGAATAGTCTTTAAAAACAATTATAGTAAGAGATAAATCGTGACTAACACTACCTCCCTGCGCCTCGCAAGTGATGATAAATGCTTCTCCTAAGTTGAACGGCCCAATCACGCCTTTTAACTTTCGGCCGTTTTGATCATGAATTAGCACTTCTTGAGGAGGAACTGAAAAAAAAATCGATGATATAAACTGCTATTATTATCAAAAAAAGCTTTATAACATTTTATAATGATATTTTCAAGCACCGTTAAAAATATACAGATAAATTGTCACTCATAAGGCGTATCAGCGTACCTACATTTTAGCAACCTTTAAGAGCATATATATATATTTTAGTTTTCCATTAAGGGTAAACTGCAGTGTTACAAACCTTCTAAAAATCGAATTTTCAGTTCATTACGAATGGGGTTTATAATGTTATTTACACAATAGGTAATCACAAGATGGGTAATGGCCTATCATGTGATGCTGTTTTTGAAAAAAATCATATTAAAGACGTAAATTTCGAAATTAAAATTTAAACAAAATTAGACAGGCCCCTTTTGGAAAAAGTCACTATTTACATTTTTTAAAACGTAATTTCTGAAAATTAATCAATATTTCGAGCATTCACTGACCGTAAACAGTTGAGAAAGATTTACATGGAAAGGCCAAAAAATTAATTTAAAGTTACCAATGATTTGACTTTTTACAGTTTTTCAAGAAATATTTTTTTTCTATCTTTCGATGCACTCTTTTCAAAAAGTATATTTCTAGTCAAAATGAAATTTTAGATACCATTACTTTACTGTAAAATATACATGTTAAACCTAAATTTTAGTTGTTTTACTAGAATGAAAACTATATGTGCGAAAATATGAGTCAAAAAGTAAACAAAAAAATCACTATTTTCAAAAAAAAAATTATGGTAATTAGTTTTTAGTCCAAAACCAAATTTAAAATTAAGTTCAGTAGTTTAATTACAATGTAATATACATCAAAATAAAATTTGGTAATTGTATATTTAAAACTGTTTTAGAAAAAAGTACCAATATGAACTTATTAACTAAATTCCTACAGTTATAAAAATTACTTTTTTCATAAAAAGTATACTACATACAGAAAATATTATTATTATATATGTTTAAATATTGTTTTCTTAATATGTTTACAAAACTTTATTCCAATTGAATTAATAGTATTGTAGTTTCACTGCTTTTTATAAGTTCGCATGGCACTATATTCTGTATAAGTTTAGTACTAAAAATAACAATGCGACATAATATATTTCTTACCAGTACTAATATTATTTTGCACAAAACCATAAATCGTAATTTTATCAGTTAAGGTATGGTATAGTTAGTGAAAAATAATCATTTACCAAAAACATTTTAAATATTGAAACAATTTTAAAGGAATTATAATCTACCAACTCTGTAATGTGAGTTAAACCCATTTTAGTATATATACAACCATAAAGCGTTGTACATTAAAAAAATGAAATGTGTATATACATTAAGCGAACATTTAAACAAATTTAAAATGGGAAATAAAACACATTCAGATTAATAAAGAAATACGCAAAGCAACCCTCTTATATCTAATAGTACTAAATAAACGCTTTCAAAACTGAACTGTTCTTTTTTAAAAATTTTAATTAACTTTATGTTTATAGAACTCGGGATATTCGCTTATATCTATCTTTAGAATTTTGTCAAATATTCGAACAAAACAACCTCTTATTTAGTTTAAAAATAACTGACATTATCAATGGTAGAGATTTAAACTGTTTTGCGTGTGTTTAAATTAATAGCATTTTCCTTCAAGCGTTATGATTTTCAATAAAAATCTGAAACTGAGTGCATTTCATTTAAATTTATTTTCCGATGTTTCCTTTATAAGTATTTTCGTAATAGAAATATTATATAGGCTCAATTTTGAATACCTAATTTATCAATGCATAACATATTAAATGTTTAAGTGTATGTTGTTCCAATAGTACTAGGGTTCACTTTTTCTTCATTCGGAGATATAAATCTTTTATGTTAGCATTAGAGATGTATTTTGAATTATTTTATGAAATAGAAGAACGATGATAGTTAATGAAAATATATAAATACATTGCATATTTCGTATGAGTTATTACAACATTTTTTTCTTTTTGTTCAGAATCATTATCGATGCACCAATTTCATCCTAAAATGAAATAAAGAGTAACACTTTAAAGAAAAATAATTTAATAAAATAAATCAGCCGTTGTCGGTGATCTGTGAAAACCATTGATTTGATTCCATTCAAATCCTTTGTGTCTATTATTTAGCCTATCATTAGGTTCGCGTGATTATATTTTTATTTGTACATCAATTTAACTCTTTTGTCTTAACTATTCAATTTTGAATAGATATCTACTACTTAAATCCAGAAAATATGAAGGGTTTAAGTATATGAGGATCCAATACGATGAGGGTTAATTTATTCTGTTTTTGAAGGATATCTAAACGTTTCATATTAGATACAGATATGTCTTTTGAATTAATTTATGATACAGAAGACCGATGGTAGTTCATTAAAACAATTAAAAAATATAAACATTTTATATATCCAGTATGAGTTATTAAAATATATTTGTCCTTTTTGTACAATTATTTGCAATGAACCAATTTCATCCTAAAATGAAATAAAAAGTAACTATTTAAAGAAAAATAATTTATAAAATATATCAGGCGTGGTTGGTGATCTATGGAACAACTGATTTGATTCAATCCAAAACCAGTGTGCTATTACTTAGCCTATCATTAGGTTTGGATGCTCATATTTTTATTTGCACATCAATAAAACTGTTTGTTAAAACTACTCAATCCTGAATACCTAATTCAATATTTTTCATATATAAATGCTTCGTTTATATAGTATGAGTTATTAAAATATGTTTTTCTTTCCTGTTTATGTTTTTCCCTTAACATTTAAAAAAACAAGATTCTATAAAATGAATCAGCCGTGGTTGGTGATCTATGGAACCACTGATTTGTTTCGGTCCAAATAAAGTGTGTCTATTATTTAGCCTTTCATTAGGTTTTTAATGCTTATATTTTTATCTGTACAGCCGCGGAAAAAAAAAACGAACCACCGATGATTATTTCGTTAGTTTTTATAGTAGAGCTAAACTTAATATACCATTTTGTAGGGAATAAAGTCTACTACACATTGATATACAAAAAATTTGCATAGGGGACTATCCTCATATTAAAATCCGCACCAACTTTAAAATTTCCAATTGCAACACCCAATTTTGATTCAATATTTAAAATCTACGACAAAATTTATCGCTGAATATCAATTTGCAAGTCATTTGGTTAAGTAGTTTTTTAATTATGAATATCGAAAGTTTAGAACTTGTAATGTTAAATGAATTTCTTAAACTTTTAATCATATCTTTCGAAATAATAAATTTTTTTAAGCTGAAATTTTTATGCGTGTTACTTCTAAACGACCCAAATAAAATACACTAACTTTCATTACTTATATGTACATTTTTTAATTTTATTTAAATTAGGATATTAATATTCATAAAATTTATGAATAGCAACCATGCTATATTTTGATAGTGATGGACTCAGAAAAACGTTTTATATGCATATCTAAAATTTCATGATTTTCCTCTTTGTAGTTTTTTGGCAATATTATAATGTGCATCAAATGATCATTTCAGGGGTCATACACAAATTTAAAATCTGCAGAACTTAACAGAAATCTACTAATTTTGAGAATTAAAAGCGCTGTGATCGCGTTGGTATAAAATTCTAAATTCTTATATAGAGGCGAAGGGTATACAGGAGTGTGGGAATGAATGACCACGGAAAAATAAGAACCACAGCTAACGCCAAAACATTTTCTACCAGCGTACTTTATTTCGAAGTCTCACTAATACTTTGTTCACTGTGGAAGTAGCCCCCCAAATAAGATCGATACATATTGTCTAATATCTCTGCATATAAATGTAGGAAATTAACGAAAATTTGTATTTAGATTATTTTGAGGGCGGGGAACATTTCTGCGCTATCAAAAGTAGGTGTTGCTATTGAAAATTTTAAAGTTGGTGCGGATTCGAGTATGAAGATAGTCCCCTATGCAAATTTTTTGTATATCAATGTATAGTAGACTTTATTCCTACAAAATGGTATATTAAGTTTAGCTCTACTATAAAAACTAACGAAATAATCATCGGTGGTTCGTTTTTTTTTTCCGCGGCTGTACATCAATAAAACTTTTTGTTAAAACTACTCAATCTTAAATACATAATTTATAAATGCAGAAAATATGAAAGGTTTAAGTATATGAGGTTCCAATACTGTGTGGGTTAATTTTTTCATTATTTGGAGAAGAACGATGAAAGTTCATTAAAGTAATTAAAATATATAAATGCTTCGTTTATATAGTATGAGTTATTAAAATATGTTTTCCTTTCCAGTTTATGTTTTTCCCTATACATTATACAGAAAAATAATTTTATAAAATGAATCAGTCGGGGTCGGTCAGCCGTATGGAACCACTGATTTGATTCAATCCAAAACCAGTGTGCTATTACTTAGCCTATCATTAGGTTCGGATGCTCATATTTTTATTTGCACATCAATAAAACTGTTTGTTAAAACTACTCAATCCTGAATTTATAAATGCATAATATATGAATAGTTTAAGTATATAAGCGTCCATAACACTGATAGTTTATCTTTTCCTTTTTTGGAGATCTAAATGTTTTATGTGGGCAACACAGACATATTTTGAACTACCTTTAGACACAGAAGAACTATGGTAGTTCATTAAAACCATCAAACAATATAAACCTTTTTATATTTAGTATGGGTTATTAAAATACGTTTTTCCTTTCCTGCACTATCACTTGCGGCAATCTCATCATAAAATGAAATAAAAAGCAACTCTTCAAAGAAAATAATTTAACAAAAAATCACTAATCAAATTGTCGATTTTCTATATTATTGCGTAAAGCAAATTTCCAGTGAACTATAAAATGTTACAGATACGGACTTTTAAACTCAACTTGTGTGGTCCCGATATCTGAAAAGAGATAAAATATTTACGTAACATTATTAGCCCACGTGGGAGGCCGTGCTATAATTGGACGCCATTGAGGTCAAGTGAAGGTATAATTGCACGTACTTATCCCTATTTATCCGTGAATCCGTTGAACGGATTTACTTAAGGTTTCCTAAATGGGTGGTTTCAGCTATATATTACTTTTCATGGTATATTCAGTTTGATGCAATTACTATGATAGTCTCTTTAGAGGCATTTATGACGTCATACAGGTATTATTTTCGTAACAAGTTCGAGAACCCAATTAAAAATAGTGTTTGGCATATTATGTTTTATAACATAATGTGTTACATAAGATGGTTTATCATCATGTATGTAAGTTATGACTAATTTAATAATAATAATATTAATTAAAAATAATTAAAATATATTTTTTTATCTTATATAAATGAGTATATGCGTAATAATAACAAGCTGGAAGGTATAATTCATTTCATAATAATAACATTGATTAAAATTTATTTTTATCTTATATAAGTGGATGTAAGCATAACTATAACAAGATGGAAGTTATGATTATTTTATTATTAGTAATAATAATAATTGACATTAATTCAAATTTATTTGTATCTTATATAAATGAGTATATACATAATAATAACAAGATTTAAGTTATGATTCATTTAATAATAATAACATTAATTAAAATTTATTTTTAACTTATGTAAGTGGATGTATGCATAACAATAACAAGATGGAAGTTATGATAATTTTTATAATAACAATAATAATTAACATTAATTAAAATTTATTTGTATCTTATATAAATGAGTATATACATAATAAAAACAAGATGGAAGTTATGATTAAGTTAATAATAATAACATTAATTAAAATTTATTTTTAACTTATGTAAGTGGATGTATGCATAACAATAACAAGATGGAAGTTATGATTATTTTTATAATAACAATAATAATTAACATTAATTCAAATTTATTTGTATCTTATATAAATGAGTATATACATAATAAAAACAAGATGGAAGTTATGATTAAGTTAATAATAAAAATAATTAACAACAATTACAATTTATTTTTGTCTTATACAAATGAGTATATGTATAACTACAACAAGATGAAAGTTATGATTTGTTTACTAATAATAATAATTAACATTAATTCAAATTTATTTTTATTTTATATAATTTTTATATGCATAATAATAACAAGATGGAAGTTATGATAAATTTAATAATAATAAAAATAATGAACGTTAATAAAAATTATTTTTCTCTTTTATAAATGAGTATATTCATAATAACAAGATGGAAGTTATGATTCATGTAATGATAATAATAATTAAAATATATGTTTGTCTTATATAAATGAGTAAATACATAACAATAACTAATTAAAAAATCTACCTATTGACAAAATACAGCTTATACGTATGTAGTTATAAAATAAAAAAATTATGTCTGCTTTAAAATCGAAAGATTCAGCATACCTTATAAATATATTTAAAATTACTTTTATATAGTTGGTCGAATTAACGTCGTACTAAAACTACACAGTGGGCTATTGGCAATGGTTCTGTGTCGCTCTTGAAGGAAAGGCCCAGGAACACTGCTTCGCAATTTTGAACTTCGATCGGATGACGAGAACAAGACCTGATCTGGAACCCAGTGCAACCTTAATAGGCAAGAGGACATTGGACCGCGACGAATTCAACGTGCATATTTTTCTTACACACGATTGATAATTTTACCGGGTGACGAAACTGCCAACACTCTAATCACGAGATCTCTGGAATTTCTACACTTTCGATGACGGTATCCGAACTCCCAACCCACCGATCATGAATCATGTGACAGTGTGCTGTCACACGTTGCAATTTTTATATAGGGATCTGACCTATACTGTACGTTGTGCAATTTGGGCAGTTGGCTAGACTGACTGTCGCCGGTTTTATTACTGTGTTACAATGTGGGGAGAGTTACGTCACTGAGCTATTCTATGACCACACCAGGATTGGTTAGGAGGAGTTATCCAGAAGGGCGGAGCTAATTCCAAGTGGTGGGTTTGGTAATTCATGCAGAATTTCAACCCCCATCCCAAGAGACCACCGTGGGAAATTCAAGATTTTCCACCCCACTTACGACTTTGCCTTTGACCATGAAAGAGGAGTGAATTTTACTGCATCGAAAAAGTTCCGACTCCATGCGCAACGACGGAAAAGTCCCGATGCCATGACCCAAGACGGAAGATCCATGATTCCGTGAACAACGAATGACAACGCCCCTGAAAGCCAGCTTCCTACGAGCCACTGGGAGACCAATGTATCCCCGCAGACGGTAACTCTCCTCACCAGTTCACGTAAGAGTCAGTTTAGCCTAATATTACACGTAACCCCCCAACCCTAAGTTTCTACTGCCATAATGAACTTAATTTGTTAATAAAGCACCGCTTAAGAGTTATGTTTATGCTATGTATTTCTTCCACTTCAACATTATTCATAATGAAACTAAACAAAAAAAATAACACAACGCAAAATAAAATGTACTAACCTCAACCTTACGACAGATGGTTGCCGTAACCAACTTTATGACAGATGGTTGCCGTAACCAACTTTATGACAAACCACATTCTTTATAAAAGGGTCATGACTGACTTATGCATTAAGTATTATACTAATTAGTATATATCCTAATGAACAGACCTGGGAACACCACAACTTCGCACGCGTTTAACCCTTTGGATGTATTAATAAACACGGTCTATCTTATTGTGGGAATGTTAAAAATAAGTAGTCAAAAGTGATTAAATTGTACTAATTTTTGATTTTTTCCGATGCTTCCCAGCAAAAAAAGTCAGCATGAAACCTTCATCAAAATTGTCAAATTGAAGGTTTTTTGAAGGTTTTATAAAGGATATTGAAACAAAAAACTGCAGTTTGTTTTAAGTTTTTTATTTTCCTGCATAAAACCTTTAAAATATCTGCATTTTCCCTTCATGATTAAAAATTGAAGGTTTTTTGCAGGTTTTCATGAAGATTTTTTACAGTTTTTATGAAGGACATTGAAACAAAAACCTTTTATTTTATAGATTTTCGAAAAAAATTGCAGTTTTCCTGCATAAAACCTTCATTTTCAAAATTTTGATGAAGTTTTTTTTGCTGTGTTATTACAGCGCCGAATACATAAGTTACAATTTCGAAGAATACATGTACTCAAAACTGAGTACAACGAGTGAAAATTAATAAAAATAGTAGATGCTTTCTTGCGTAGGTTGCCTTCATGAATCACTTTCAGTAAATATCAACAATTACAACCAATACTTACCTGAAATAGGACCCAGTACCTCAGCCGTCGCAGTACAATGTCTTATTCGTTAAACTACAACGACGACTTGAAGAAGTTATAAACAAAAAAAATTAAGAAGGTGCGCTAAAAGAATGGAAAGTAAGATAACTGAGCTGTAATAATTCAGTTACTTATAAGACATAATCTGAACAATAGTTATGCGTGTGTCAGGTCTCTTTGTTAAGATGGCTTGAACAGAAGCTGATATTAACAATATTAAATCACTGGACATTTTTGAAAAAGTGCGGTTGCTTAAATTTGAGTGAGTCCTCGTTTATTTTCAATGAAATTCTACTCAAAGTTAAACAAATAGGTTCAGGTACTCATTTCTAAGTATTTGTTTAGAGTGCGCTTATTGTGGATTGCAATATGCACCGAAAAAACTATTTTTATGAAAAACCGCAAACAAAAATATCCGTAATTTATCTCGAAATTGAAGTAGTCACATAAAACATTAACGACAAGAAAGATAACGCAGCAATAATCCATCACGGGGCAATAATACCCCTTGTAGATCGATATGGGCAGTAATCACTCCAATCTTCTCGAAATTGCTTGGAAGAGACAATAATGCCGCAGTTTAATTGAATTCGCGATTGTAATTGCATTAAACCTGGTTTGAGATGTTATCCAGATGGTCGAATTATTTCTCTATTCGGCTACTGTAACCGCCCGTATGGAAACCTAATGGTACATCGATGAGTTATGGGTAAATGGCTGGAGTTCGGGGTTTCATTGGACGTTTCTATTAATAACAAAGTCATGTCTTTCGAAGGACTATTCATTTCGTGTCGAGATTTCGGAATTCGTTTACTTTGGAAATGTCATTTGATGTCATCAATAAGTTTTATATGTGGAAGAGCCATCAATTTTCGTTTTTCATAAAATCGTAATATTGAAGAATAATGTCTATGTTATTGGAAATATAGGGAATGTATGTTGTAGCTGATAAATGCCTGAGATGATGATTAGAGAAAAAATATCACGCTTTCCATATTGTAATATTTGATTTGACGATTAATCAATTGGACGGTATTTTGATTTGAATAATAATCGATTTGACAATTAATCGACTTGACTACTAATCGATTTGACGGTTATTCGATTTGAATCATAATGGATTTGACGATTAAAGGATTTTACTATCCATCGATTTGCCGATTAATATATTTGACTAATAATCGATTTAGACGATTAATCGATTTGACAAATAATCGATTTGACAATTAATCGATTTGACTATTAATCGATTTGACGGTTCTTCGGTTTGAATCATAATCGATTTGACGATTAAAGGATTTGACTATTAATCGATTTGCTGATTAATCGATTTGACTATTAATCGATTTGACGATTAATCGATTTGAATATTAAATGATATGGCGATCTATTGATTTGACGATTAATCGATTTGAGTACTTTCAAAAGTAAACTCGCAAGCACAGAAGAATTAAAGTCCGGAAGAACACTAGGGATGCCAAAGTCAACTACAGAATAATTGCATTTGTTTATCAACAAACTTAAGGGTAGTAATACTTTAACCAGAGTGGCAAAGTTTCTATATTTTTAATAATAAAGATAAAAATTGTACTATTCCTAAATTTGAAAAGAATCCAGTTCCAAAAGGTAAGTTTAATGTACATCTTCGTGTTTACTTAATGCTACAGACCATATTCTAATCTTAAAATATCCATATATTGGAAATATTGATTTATCAACAATATACTGTATCGAAAATACCAATATATTAGAAATGATCGATTATCGATTATTGTCTGTCGATTAATTTGCTGGCAGAAAACGTCATCATCGACCAAGCCTAGTGGTGACATTATTTTGTCGTCGCATCAATTATAATTCTAAATCTCAGAAATAAAGTAATATTTTCATAACAAATTAACGCAGATGATGTTGATGTAATGAAGAAAAACATATTAGAAAGTAATAATTAAATATATTGCACAAAATGTTTCAAATATACTTAAATTTTTTTACACTTTTAATGAATGTCTGCTTTTAGGGATCGAACGGTGATTATAGGGAAAAAACGGTGATTTATGGAAGCAATGTGAATAATTTTATAACCCATTTGTTCTAGTTCTTTATCTATTTTTATCATACAAATCTTTTAAAATTTAAAATGCTGTATTAAATTTATTAAAACTTTTTATTTAAATATTGCTTCTATTAGTATATTTAAATATTTGGTAGATGTGTACATCAAACTCATCCATAGTTACATCTTGTGGATTGTCTGTTTTCCCACCAACGTTCTAATAAGTTTATTGAGTTAATTAATACCGTTAATACCGTAAGTTTATTGTGTTAATTAATAAGCGTGTGTTTGGTTTAACTACTGGATTCTGGTTGAAATATCAACCAGCTGGCCTGTAAAGGTTATAGATCTACATTAATCGACTAATTATTCCGATGCTAAAAGTTAAGGATAAATTGAATTAAACACTTGAGAATATTGTTTCATAATTTTGAATTAAGTCGTATATTAAATAGAGCATTTGATATGGCAACACACTATCCAAACTTCAAACCACAATAAACGTGAGAATATTCGGAATACACACCTTTCACTATGCACAATGAGTCTTTGGTTGGGCAAGACAGTTATCAATATTTTCAAAAATGTTCTGTTTTATCTATAAAACGTCTGTAGTTTGAAGGCATTGTTTTGTAATCATTATACGCAACTTTAAAATTCCCATCATCAGCCAAAAGAACACTTTACAGCATGTTTTAAAATCCGTCGCACCACAAAAAAAAACATTTAAAAATAAAGTTTAAAAAACAAAACTTTGCGGACAGGAGGTAACAAGAACCGACGTCGAAATAACAGAAGCACTTGAAGAATTGGTTTTTCTCGCCAAGATCCGAGAAATCGAAGACAAAGATAAGCAACGACAAAACAGCAACAGAGGGAGTCCGCAGAAAAGCAATGAAAACATTCCCAACAGCGAAATCTCGGTACCGCATCTGCGTCGAGGAATACATTCGGCGGCAAACAAAAAAAGAATATCGGCGTTTATTTACATTTTTACGTACGCCTAAAACAGATCATTTGGTATTCTGCCCGACTCGCCTTGGCGTGCCTCTTTCCTTTTATGTATCGATGTTATTTTCAAGATCCACGTCCCCTTATCTATGCCTGCTCCAGAATCGAAATCGAAACTGGGTGTATTATCAGTCTTGTCGCCCTCATGGTTCGATTTTCTGTCTTTAATGCATTTTTTCCTCGTGTACGTCGTAGGAACGTCGTCTGAGTGTCATATAGAGCGACGCAAATTGTCCTGATTTATATCATCTTCTGCTTCCCGTCCCGGGGGAAATGACTACCGATAAATCAAAATATTTAAATTGAAACTCTAAAAATAAACATCCATTATTCACAGACATTTCTTTATAAAAAGGAAGAGTGAGAAGGGAATGATAAAATATACTTTTTTTTTATCAATCGTGTTGTATTCGATGGCTGTACTTTGGGATTTCTTTTTCAGGATGTTGTGCAATTGGAAAAGGAGCATGACTTAAAGTACTGCAATAATTCGGTATGAATATAATATTAGAAATATCGACGTACAGAAATAAAAAAAAAATACATTTCCTTGAAGAAAACACAACTACTAGAGAATGGATTTTCTAAGAAACTTGCACTCAATGAAAAAAATACATTTTACTTAAAAATATGTCTTGGACATCACTTCAAAGGAAAAACATATGTTTAAAGTCATTAACGATCTGACAGATAAGCAAAATTTCAAAATTTCTCGTTGTTTTTACTGAGTGAATATTTAATTTATATTTCCAACACATTTCTTTTTTTAAAAATTATTTTGTTTAAAATTATAACAGTAGAATAGGTTTTCAAAAGTCCTCCTAATGCTTTAAATCCGAAAATTATTTCAAAAAAGAGATTTTTATCAACTTTTATATTATGCGCACTATTGTTAAAACTGGAGATATTCGAATGGATAAACACGTTTGTATCCGTCTGGTAGTATATATCTTGTTTATTTTTTTTTTCTAAAAACCATTTAGTTCATAAATTTCACATTTAATAACTGTGCACAATTTATTAAAAAGTATAATTATGTTAAGTATCAAAATAAATTTAGAGTTGGATGAACGTATCCCTTAAGAGGACACAGTACCCAACAAATTATAACATTCTTTCTTTATTTTTTTTGCTAACATTATAATTTGGAATCTTGTAAATAATCTTATTACAGAAATATATCTAATTTTTTATTAAATTATTTGAGATATTATGCTGGATGACAGTAGAGAAAGCGTAAGGAAATTTAAAATCTTTTTTTCTGTTAGGTTTTCCTTTATATTAAGTTTTTCGAAATGCTAAGGATTTTATATTATTAATGGAAAAATGTACAATTTTAATAAATATATAAATATGTGAAGTTTATAATCGTTACTACCTTTACGTAAAAAGAGCACATATGATTGTTTGATATTTTTCAGGCTGAATATTTCTGTCCATATTAAGACGTATCACAGCCACACATGCACATATATACATATATGTACCTTGTTAATTTTGAACGAAGGTTTGGTTTGGACAATTAACGTCGCACTAGAGCTACACAGTAGGCTATTGACGACGGTTTGGGGTCTATCTCGAAGGAAAGATCCGGGAACACATACACATTCATACATGCACCTCGTTATTTTTAGAACCATGGTCATATGACGAGGAAACACCTGAACTGGCACCCAACGCCTTCAGTAGACGTCGGGACTTTAGACCCCGATCAGATTTATCGTGCGCCAGTCCCGTTTACACGCCGTTAATTTTTGCGGATGTTCTGGACGACTTTTCTAGTATTTTATAACGAAGCTGGCAACCCTCCGATCACAAGATCACTACATTCAATCTTCTTTGTCAAGTCCATCATCTGGCATGCAACCAGGAACCTTCGTATTCCTAGCTGACGCCTTTAACCGGTCGGCCACGGAGGCCTTTGAACGAAGGTAAGAGGACAAGTAAATACCTGAACTGGCACCCAGAGTCACGTGAGTTGGCGTCAAAACACTAAACCCCAATAAGGTTTATCATGCACCAGTCCTGTTATACTCCAATAATAATTTGTTGGATGTTTCTAGATGATTTTCTAGTATTTTAGTAGCGAAACTGGTAACAACCCCGATCGCAATATCACTACAGTTTTACTTTTCTTTGTCAAGTCCATCAGTCGCGCACGAACTTGCAATCCTCTGATTACTAGCCGAATGTCTTTATCCACTGGGCAACCAGGGGCCCTCGCGCATATGATCTATTTATTAGTAGATGCCATCTGCGCAAGCGTACTACATATTTCCGTAACATACTTCCGTTACATCAGCTGTTACCAAGCGACACCTATTATCCAAATTGAAATCCGTTTAACGTCAAAATAACACTTTAATTATAACATATGCCAATCCAGCTACTTACCAATGACTTGCAGTATCACCGAACTCAAGACAGACCTCCTGGCTTTGAAATCAATCCGACAGGTGAACTTTCCATTGTCTTCGTACAGAACCGGATCAATCCGCAAAGCCAACGGCGTGGAATGCAGTTCCAGGTACAGACGTCCATCAAAATCCGGGGACGGGAAATGCTTGGCGTCAAATGTTGAGTGATTAAGTGAACCTGAAAGCTGGTTGGTCAGTCGAACATCAAGTGTGTAAATGGGTTTGTGGTATCTCGCATGGAACCACCGCAACAGCGTTGGTTTGGCGTGAGTCCTGAGGGCTGCCAAGGCTGCTGAGCATGGAAGTATGGCGATTTGGCGTTCTGGCACGGTGATCACTGTAAATGAATTAACATAATGTTAATATGACATACCACTTTTAAGATAAAAACTCGTCTTATATCCCCAGATCAGCCATCAAATTTCTAAAATTCTCGGTAGGTTCGACATACGTTCCATTTTTTCACCTATCAATAAGATCACTTTCACACAACTTAAAGACCCTATTGACGATCTTAATAACTGGGGCATATACAGTATTTCATGTCATTGTGGCATGTCATATATAGGTCAAACAAAGAGAGCATTGAGATTTCGTATCAATTAGCACCAAGCACATACTGTTAAACAAGAAATAAAGAAGTCCTCCATTGCCAAGCACTCTTGGGAACATGATAATATATTTAATTTTTCTAACTCACATTTCATTTGCAAACCTAAATCTCCAGTTGAACTTGACTTCCTGGAGGCGTTTCATATTTTTAGAAATATTGACTCGATTGTCAATGAAACGTTTGCGGTCCCAGTATTTCCCGCTTG
Organism: Troglohyphantes excavatus; assembly: GCA_963932185.1. NCBI lineage: Eukaryota > Metazoa > Arthropoda > Arachnida > Araneae > Linyphiidae > Troglohyphantes > Troglohyphantes excavatus. Next base: position 56,742,723 of record OZ010673.1, on the reverse strand, counting down.
TTGGCACACAATAGTTAACTCCAACCGATTGAAATAATTTTTTAGTTTTTTGTTCTTTGGCAACACTTTAAATTTCTGGGTTTATTTATATTTTATTACACACAGACTTTACATTTTCCGCTGATGAAGGGTGATGTATCTCCCGAAACATGTCCGGATCATACGGATTTTGCGTATTTTAACGTTGCGGATTGTGTATTTTAACGTTGTATTTGTTTTTTATATAACACCTTTTAATTTCTTCTATTTGTGTCTACTATACATTTTTCATTTTTTACAACAATACATTATATATATATATATATATATATATATATATATATATATATATATATATATATATATATATATATATATATATATATATATATATATATACAACAATACGTAAATAAGAAACACTACCATGCCCTTCAATTACCGCATGAAACTCTTCCCCGCCCATTCCCACACACATATTCGTTGTAAGGGATAAATATATCAGCGTATTTCTTATATCCAAAAAAATAATAAAAGTTTAACACTTCTGCTCATTCACAGATGGCAACATTATCAACGCTATTTTTTTAAATTTTTTTAATGTATTATTTTAAACTATTTTTTAAAAAAAAAGTAACTTGATACATATGAGATTAATGTACGATTCGTCACTGCTCCTTAAAATTCACTTAGTTTTATACCACAAGTGTTCAGATAAATTGAGTACAAGGACATTAAAAGGGATCTTTACTACATAAATAATATATATATATATATATATATATGAATTTAAGTCTACTAACTATCATATATATTAGTTACACAATGTATATTATTAAATATCAAATATCAGTTTTGTTATCTGTTTTTTTTACCATTTCATTTTCTACACTCTGGGATTTTCATTGCAATATTTTAACAGAAAAATCGATATATTATAATGTAAATAAAAACATTATGCAGTATAATTTTAATTTCTTTAATTCACATTTTAATTGGGAAATTTAATAAATTCTGAACACATTTTAGAAAATACTGTGTTAACAATAATGTATAATATTAACTAGTGTAACATATATATCACATTAGACAATTAAATATTTAATGTACATACATCTATGGAAGCTAAATGCCATTACTTTGTAAATAAATTATATGAATAGTGTTTCTTCTAACATCAAAATTTTCTATAAAGGATAAAAAAAAATGTATAATTTTTTAATTAAAAATTAGGTATTTTTATATCATTGACTAACATAAAAAAATTTAAGAGCATTTTTGATTAATTTATTTAAAAAATAATTAACTTTGAAGTTAGTAAAAATCATTAACTTTAAACGACTAAGTTGCTTTAAACCACCATACACAATCTATGTAATATATAATGGTTTATCTGAAATCAATTTCCAGTTAAACCATTGACACAAATGAATGGCATTGTCTCTAAACGTCACATAAGTTTTCTTTAAAAATAGTTATCCAAAAAATAAATTTAAACTATTTACCGCTAAAGTAGTTACTGATAAAATAATTTAAATATTTAATTGAGCTAATATAAAATAAATACTTTCCAATTAGGCATTTCAAATCGTTTAAGTGAACAGTACTAATAATCCAAGATATATGCTACAGCACATATAACAATAAAAAGCAACCAATTCATTTCGGAATAATTAAAGGATTGACGTTATCCTGTTGCTTTCTGGATAATTATACTTCATTCGATACGAACTGAAGTATTTCGAGTTTGAATATGGCTTCGGTCTGTGCTAATTAGGAAATAAAATAAATCAGTTCCTTTTCCGACAGCCATTTCCCATGTTTTAATTGAAAATTTATATTCCCTTGAAAAATTTAACACTGTCAAGCTGTAATTATGTGCATCCGCTGGCTAAGTGTGTGATTTAATTATTATCAAATGTTAATTTAGGAACGGTGCTTGTTTATGTATAACTATAAAATACTGTTAGAAAAATTGTGTAATTTTTGTTCAAGTTGCGGTGAAATATTCGTTATTTAAACTACTATTTTGTTTAGAACAATATACGTATTTAAACTACTATTTTGTTTAGAACAATATACGTATTTAAACTACTATTTTGTTTAGAACAATATACGTATTTAAACTACTATTTTGTTTAGAACAATATACGTATTTAAACTACTATTTTGTTTAGAACAATATACGTATTTAAACTACTATTTTGTTTAGAACAATATACGTATTTAAACTACTATTTTGTTTAGAACAATATACGTATTTAAACTACTATTTTGTTTAGAACAATATACGTATTTAAACTACTATTTTGTTTAGAACAATATACGTATTGAAACTACTATTTTGTTTAGAACAATATACGTATTTAAACTACTATTTTGTTTAGAACAATATACGCATTTAAACTACTATTTTGTTTAGAACAATATACGTATTTAAACTACTATTTTGTTTAGAACAATATACGTATTTAAACTACTATTTTGTTTAGAACAATATACGTATGTATTTAAATTATTTTTGTAGATATTGTATGGAATGAAATTTTACAATGTGAAAAAATACTTAGAAAATACTACCTAAACATACTCGTTTTACTTTGATTGTAATTGCATCGTAAATAAGCGATAGTACTCAAATTCAAGTAATTGGTATTTCGCAAAAATGTGTAGTGTGATAAAATATTGCTAATCTCTGCTTCTGATCAAGCCATCTTAACAAAGCGACCTGGCAAACTTAAAATAGTTGTTCAGAAGATGGTTTTCCACGTTATTGAATGTTGATTGCATAAATTGGAACTAAGTTATTACAACTCAGTAATTTTACTTTCCATTTTTTTGGAATACCTTTTTAACATTTCTTCAGATTATAATTTCTTCACGACGCGTTGGTAGTACAGCGGATAAGAACCGCGGTCTTTGAGGGTCTGGGCTATATTCCTGGTAAGTATTGGTTGTAATTGTTGATATTTATTGAAAGTGATTTATGAAGACAGCCAATGTAGGCAAGCAACGCCTTTTTTTATTCATTTTTAATCAATTTGTACATGTTTTTTTCAAAAATGAAATTTTAGTATTCGGAGCTATGATAAGTATCACATGTACTTACCTATTTTTAACAGTATATATAGAGGGAAGAAATATTTGCACAATAGAACATATTGTAAGTTTTTCGAATAAAATATTTAACACTTTATAATAATGATCTGTTATAGCATTTCTGTATTTACAATAAGTATTTATACCTCGTCGAATAAAGAATTCAGAGAGCACAATACTTTTATATCGGGAAATTTATAATTTTGATATTGAAACTGTTGTTACAAACAAAAAAAAACATAACATAGAATTTACAATAATATTTTTTAAAGCAAATACGTATTTAACAAGAATGCAAAAAATGCATTTTATCAAAGAAATAAATTGATAGCTTGATGCATGAATACTAAGAAACTCAAATTATTTACCAATAGCCCATGTTTTTGTATAGAGTATATTCTTTTGAATTCATTCAAATGATATAATATATAAAAAAATATACTTTATATAATTTTTGTTTTCAAAGATTTGAAAGACGTGAAAAATGTATAATCTAAATTGTAAATGTGAAAATGTAAATTTATAAATTATATAATGCTAAAGAAATATAATTTTTGAAAATTTAACGATCTTCAGAAAAAGTGTTCAATATTCTTCAAACATATGAGTCTAGAAGCTTATAAATACGCAAATTAATAACTATAAATTTAATATTCTTCACAAATATAATATAATAAGTTATATTCCTGTTTTTTATTAAATAAACTTTTCACAAGAACCTAGTTTGAAAACAAAATAAAAATCATTTGCTGGATTGGTTAAACCATACAGTTTTAAATACATTAAAAAATCGTCTGTAGAACAAATAAAAAAATAAAGTAAATACAGCATTTATTCCTTTTCAAAACAATCGAGTAATTATACTATTAGGTGCTCTTTTTGAAAAGAAAATAAATTATAATGAAGTCAATTTTTTAAAAATGGTGGATTAAAACTAGCTTTTAGAAAGACTGTTACAAAAATAATCCATTAATGATCAAATGTTTTGAGATTTTAAAAATTGGTGTTTGTTAATCATTCTTCTTTTTTCAAATTACTAATTTGACTAAAAAGTTCGTTTTAAAAATGCAATTTAAAGGAAACTTTTTATGATTTCCAATGGTGACTCATTTTTCCTTTTTTTGAATAAAAAAAAGAATCAATTAGAAAATAATTTATTAAAAATACGTATAAACATTGGAATTAAACAAAAACAAAAGATTGTGTTCCCAATTAAAAAGTATTTTTTTAAACAATTATTATTTTTATAAAAACATTCTAAAAAGAAAAAGACATTCTAAAAGACATTGAACTAAAAAAGTTGAGTTTTTCATGATTATATTTATACAGTATGTATTTAAGAATAGTTCTTAAATAAATTACGAAACATATCTTTATTTTTTTTAATACTGGAATTTATAAAGTTTAAATTTTAGTTTGGCAAAACATATTGTGTGTATCAGTTTCTGTGCGTGTTAATAGTGTATATTATATCGCAATAATATTACAAATTTAGTCCAATACAATTGAACTATCTAAAATAATTTAAATAATGGTACATTAATTTAAATAATGGTACATTAATTTAAATAATGGTACATTAATTTAAATAATGATACATTAATTTAAATAATAGTACATTAATTTAAATAATGGTACATTAATTTAAATAATGGTACATTAATTTAAATAATGGTATATTATTTTAAATTCGGTACAAATCACAAACGAAAAAATATAATAAATCATACTTTTATCTAAAACTTAAACGTTGCAAACGTTATAAATAAATATATATATATATATATATATATATATATATATGTACATACATGCCATATAAAAAAATATTACAAAAATATAATCTATATATTACTAATCTCTAAAAACAAATTAAAGAATTATGTTTGGAAATACACTTTAACCAATTTGGAAAAGTTTATTAGCATGGGTATTAACTTAAACTTGAGCAAACAAGAAAAAAGTTATCACTTTGAAAAATAAGTTCAAAGTTACATATTCATGCAATCTTGCCCTAAAGTTTATTACTGATTTCCCAAAAATAATTAGTTGTACTTATAAATATAAATTTATAACATATAAATATAAGTTTGTGGTCGTTCGATTCAAAATAAATTTAACTATTTCTTAAAACAATAATCTATTTTTGGATATTTTTGTTCAGTACCCACTTAAGAAAAAAAATGACGATGTCATATTATATTTTTTAGCAATATCCCAATTTCCATAATATGTATATAAGACATATTTGCTTAAGTCGCAAGATTTTCATGGTAACTTAAACCTACGAAAAATCTGAAAATACTTTCTGAGGCTCTATCAAAATCTAGCAAATATTTGATATTCAAAATTATGTTTGAACATTTGCTTGTATTTTAATCGATTTATTCGTAAAAAAAATGAGATGTAATACACTTTTAGTGAATTTTTTTATTATATCAAATGCCACCAGTTTGCAAATACACAAATATTTTATTTGTAAATATTCCTTGGATGACGTATTACTAAATATTAGGTTGGAGGGAAAGTTCTGTCGTATTTTAAAGAAAATATTTGAATTAATTTATAAAAATATGTGTTTAATATTAATCAATTATATATGCTCCATTATTTGTTACAACCTGTTGCCATCTTTCAGGTAACCTGTGAATTCCTGTTTTGTAGAAGTTCTCATCGTTGGAGTTAAAATAGTCAGCAACTGCCTTAGAAACACTTTCAAAAGACGTGAATTTTTTTCCCGTTAGATAATTTTGCAGAGATCTGAACAGGTAATAATCAGATGGTGCAATGTCAGGTGAATACGGTGGGTGACTAAGAACTTCCCATCCTAACGCATTCATTTTTTGTTGTGTCACCATTGCAGTATGCGGGCGAGCATTATCGTGGTGGAACACTATTCCTTTTCTGGACGCTAATGCTGGCCTTTTTTCTTTGATATCTGCATTCAATTTATCCAGCTGATTGCAGTACAGATCCGCGTTGATGGTTTTCCCCTGTTTCAGCAACTCGTAGTACACTGGACCTTTCCTGTCCCACCACAAACAAAGCAGTACTTTTCGTTGATGGATACTTGGTTTTGGAACTGTTGCTGATGATGTTCCTGGTTTGCAGTAAGATTTTTTTCTCTTAATATTCTCGTAAAGAATCCACTTTTCATCTCCAGTAACCAGCCTGTCCAAAAACGACTCCACATTGTGTCTAATCAGATGTGAATAACACATACTTACACGATCAGACAAATTATTTTCCGTTAATTCATGTGGAACCCAAACACTTTGCTTTAACACAAACCCAAGAGATTTAATGGGATCTCCAACAGTTGTATGATGAATGCCAAACTCTTCTGCAATTTCTCGACTTGTTGCTGGTTTTCTTTTTATTTACAAGAAAAATCACCTGCCTATTTAAAATACGACAGAACTTTCCCTCCAACCTAATATATACTATTAAAATTTTTAATTCAATGATGTACCATATCTTGGTGCAAATCAGAGGTCTACGCCATAGTACGGTGGAATCTAGGTTGAACCAAAAATCCTTTATCGGGAAAAAGCGGAGGTTTCACCGATATTTGGTTCAACCTTTCCAACTGCAACCAAAATTTTCGCTGTCGCTACATCAACAAGCACCTCCAAGAAAGCCCACGACGAACATGGACCTCAGTGACCCAGTGGATGAATGCGTTCAGCTATGAAGCATAGGATTCTTAGTTCGATCCTGATCGGTGACAAGTTGTCATTTTGTCGATCGGAGGGTTCCCAACTTTTTACAAAAATACAACTAAAACAAAACTAAGTAAAGTGGAATTTTGAGTTTTATGCAACGTTACGAGTTTTAGTGCAACGTTTCACCACTAAACCATCCGTGGTAGCACCTTTAAATGGTGAAACTAAGCACCAACTATTGGTTGCAGCTAAAAGGGTACCAAACGTTAGTGCAAGATAGTATTATAATTTTAAGAGTGTAGTTATGATTCTGCTATATCTCTGCTCCTACGGCATTGTTATGTTTTTGCTCTCTTAAAAAATGGTGCTGATTTTATTTACAGTTGTAACCAGCGTTATTCATTTATGTTATTATCTTATATGTTTGTCCTATTACCATGTCCCCGTCACCTGTATATATATTTCATGTTCCCGTTACGTGTATATATATTGTTCCCGTTATTACGATTGTAACGCCCTCTACATATTTTATGTCTTTCCCGCTGCGCCGGGAAAGAGTCAGTCTTGTAATTGCCCTCTTACGGTGATGCGTATTTAAGTTCGTTCCTCCCCGAGATATTGTAATATTAGGCATATGTGATTAAAACTGTTTATGTTCAATCCTTGAGCAGTTATTTAGTCAATACGCCTTATACAGTGCATTTTTTAACAGTGTACATGGGATACTAATCGCAGGATATTGAAAATAGTACCTGGTTTCTATTCTGGAAAAGAACATAAGAGCATTCTCTCAATTAATTTTTAATCTTATTTTAAACCACAAAAAAAATAACGAGGACAATATATGAGCTGTTATCTCATTAATTTCATAATTTCTCCCCTTTAATTTTTCCCCTCACAAAGTGATTTTTCATATGGTGGTCGCTTCAAATAACCGATATTATATAATGATATCGGTAAATTGATTTATCTCGACAGGTATGTATAAACGAAACGGTGATGGGTTAAATTGTGTATTTTTTTTATTAAATATGTATATTTAGGACTGTATACTGTTAAAATGTATTACTACCTTGCACCAGAATTTTGTACCCATTTAGCTGCAACCAACATTTGGTTCTCAGTTTCACCATTTTATGATGCTACCACGATACCATTTAGTTGTGAAACTAAGCACCAAAACGTTTGGTAGTCTTCCGAAAAAAAAATAATCTAATGCTTATCATGCCTAACCATGCCAAATCTACCACCCAACCATGAGCCTAACCAACCAACGACGCATAAAACTCAAAATTCGCGTTTTTTTAGTAATTTTGTATCGGAGCTGGCAACTCTCCGATCCCAAGAGCACAATGCTTCTATTTTTCTTTGTTAAATACCACCGATCAGGCACGAACTAGGAATCTTCTGATTCCTAGTTGAATGCATTTATCCAACGGGCCACGAAGGCCCTTGTTCGTCGTTGTCTTTCTTGCAAGTGACTATCCGACTTGTTGATGTAGCGACAGCAAAAATGTCGGCTGCAGTTAAAGAGTTTGAATCATATATCGGTAAAACAACCGTTTTTTTTCTGATAGAGGATTTTTTTGTTCAATCTAAATTCCGCCATAATATGGTGTAATTTGCTGCAGACCTTTGTTTTGTACCAAGATATGGTAAATATTTTTTTTAACTTTTATTATTTCTTATTTTATATACAAATACACTCAACACAGAAATACGTTTACGATTCACCCAAGCTTAAATAAAGTTCAAGATGGTTTTGCATGAGACATACATCAGTGTTCACTCTAGGCGTTTTTTGAAGAGCGGTCCGCCCTGCCCGCCCTTTTTCCATCTTGATAGCGCCCTCATGCCCCGTTTTCAAAAATACCGCCCTCTTTTAAAAAAATGCCGCCCCTTTTGCCCTTTTCAGTCAAACACAAGCGTCCTTGCTTCCCTAGCTGTCTTTAAAAAAGGCATCGATGAATTTTTTGTGTGTGTAAACTGGAATTAAGTTAATTATAACAATAGAAAAACAACCGCCTTTTTAACAGCATGTGTTGTGCAATCGCAATGATTCCGCTTTAATTTCGAGCACGAGGCATTTCCACAAATCCTATTGATTGCCTGTGCTCGCATATAAAATGCTAAGTTTTTTTTAAAGAGAAGATGGTTTGGGGTGAGGTTACAAGATTATTCATTTTATTACCAAATTTTGGATTTAAGTAGCCTTTTCATCAGCTTTGAAAGGGGTCTGATTAGGGCAATTTACAGATCTGGTTTTTAAGGAAAATATTAATTTGCAAATGTTAATTTTTTTTATTTTAAGTACTATATTCATAAAGATACATCAATTTTGTATGGGTCTTTCCTTTGAGATAGACCCCGAACCGTCAACAATAGCCCAATATGCAGCTCTAACGCAATGTCAACCAACTTTTTTTTTGGTCACGTGTACGATGTGTCAAAGGGTGGACACGCCCACCACAGACTTTTTTTTTTCAAAGTGCCCTTTAAAACAAGAAGTGCCTTTTCAACAACAGGGTGCCTTTTTATCGCCAACAGCGCCCTGCCCCTTTTTATTTCTAGAGTGAACACTGCATACATATTTCTTAAACTATTAATTTGTTTTTTAATTTATAAATAAAAAGTCATTATGCAAATACTCACCATCTGAAAGAGAGGTATGTGCAGTCCATGAAAGCAAACAAAATAATAGATGTATCCCATCACTGTTCAGCAAAGAAAGATTCATCTTCAATTTAACCGAAGAATCATATGTACCTAAATTTAGGATAAATTACACATAAAAATCTTATAAGAATGTGCATTAGGGTGGAATGAAAAAAATCATATATTTTTTTAATATTTCTAATATTGCGGAAAAGTTGCTTTTTGATGTAAAAACAAAACAAAAATAAAATTTGAGAGTAATCGGAGCATGCTTTAATATGCCGCAATCGCGGAAAAATTTCATACATTTGAACTTGTTTTCTATTTTAACTTTTTTTACTCGTTTTTTATTTGCGCAAGTAATAAAAACTTCAACCGAAAGTTTGTCTTTTTTATGTATTTATTTAAAAAACTCGTTTTTTTTGTATCACATTTATGAGAAAATATACAAAAAATAAAGCATACACCAAAAATGTGCAAATAATTGACTATTATAAAAAGAAAAGTTATTGTATACCAAGACGGAATTATTACCGACTTATATTTTTAGGGATGCAAGAGACTTAGAAATACTGTGTTTATTCACGATTTACAACTGTAATTCACATGTTCACACTTTAAAATATGTGTGTTGTATTTACGCTCATGCGGGATTTTTAACCACCCACGCTAAAAAGATGACACTGTTATAGCAAAAAGTCCTGCATTTGTTTCAACTTTATTGCATTAAACCTGAGTTTTAAATCCTTTAAAAATATAGAGAGAAAGAAAATCCTAAATTCGTTTGCATTATTATTATATTTTATAAAAGTTGTATACCTGTATATACTCACTATTTTCCCGAAATTGCCTTAATTTATAATTTTATTTTGATTTTCGCTATGTAAAACAAGACAGCATCTTTTAATTGGTTTGAAACATTACGTTTTGGATTTAACAAGCCAAATAACGAACTATTTTGAAATACGAAATGAAAAATGCTGGGAATTTATTTAAATATTCATGTTATATTTGGGTGGGACATACAATTTACTTATTTCTTTCAGTCTGTGTGTGTTACCTAGGATTACGACTAAAGAGTTAAATTCTATAATAATGTACCAGCATTTTATTGCAGTGAAATTAAGGCCATTTCTTTAAATATTGTTTTCAATTGTATGAAGAATATAAGTAATACACTGTGCTGTCTGAGCTTACGTTGTCCCAAATGACTAAAATATGTGTATACTTACCGGGGCATTTTAAACAAATTTTAAATTATCCGAACCTACATTTTCAAAAAAAGATTCCTTTTGAAGTACATGCTTGATTATAATATTTAAATACAAAGATATTACCTTTTTAAATTTAAGTACTACTAGAAATTACGAAAATGTAACCTACAAAAAGAATGCGGGTTTATAATATATTTTAATACAGTTCAACCCAAAAAGCGAACATTTTGAAAGGATGGATTCTTTAAAATGCGTTTATTTATTACTATTTTGTAATCTCTCTCTATATACAAGAACTTTATTTAGCTTAAATTATAAATGCCTAAATAATTCCTTCCTATTTTATTTGTATACAATTATTTGTTTTATTTTATATGACATTGTTTAAATATTGTAAAGCTCTATTTATATAATTATCTATATTATTACCTATATTGTAAAGCTGTATTATATAATTATCTATATTATTAATTATATTGTAAAGTTGTATTTATCTAAATATCTATATTATTACTTATATTTCGCCCGATTCTGCAATATAAAAATTAATTCCGTAGGTATAAAATTAGAAAATATAATATACTAGCATTCCCGTGTGATAAATATCGCACCATTTATTTAATAATCACCATTTTTTTAATTGCCGAATTGGTACAAAAATGCACAGCTAAAAATCAACAAAACATATTTCAGCAGTTTGTGAAATTAAATACTATTTCAAACAAAATATTCTATTTTTTACTGTAAAACTATCTGTTCAACACCTGTGAATGCATTACATATTTACATAGCATTATATATTAAATAATTTAAAAAATATGAAAACTGAAGCAACGTCTTTAAATTTCCACAACGTGCAAAAGAAAGTAAATTCAAAAGTATTAAAGTAAGTAAATAGCAATACAGTAAATTACATAACGTATGATCGTTGAAAAAAGTAAACAAACATATTTTATTGCATTTAAATTTTTCCTAATTGGGGTAAAAATAAAAGTAATTATTCATTTTTAATGTAGTTAATTGAGAATAAAAATAAGTCAAATTCTCAAAAACGATATTTTAAAGAAATTGTTGTTCCCTCCAATTGTTGTTCACCTTGCTATCCTAAACTACTTGATAAGTAGTTTAGGATATGTGTAGAAAAACACAAATCCTAAACAACTTATTAAGTACGACTAATATTTAGACTTAATTTATAATAAATAGTTATTATGTATTAAGTATTTTTATATACATAATTTATACTTAACTTATACCACTATCATCAATTAACACATTCCCAAACTAAAATACAAGCATATGGTATCGCAACTGACCCAGACAACCATTTAATTTTATTGGACAGCCCACAGAAACCAAGTACCGTACGTCTCAAGGCTATTACTCCCCCTACAAAGGCCTTTCATCCAAAAGAGAATCAATTCCTGAAGTCCGGTAACTTTCATCCAAAGTCTGGACCCCCCCCCCCCCCCCAAGTCTCTCCTGAGCCTAACAGGATATCGGACTTAATGTATGATTGCGTATTGAGCGATACCCCTTTCATCCCTCTACTGAAAGTCCGGAGTTCCTATTCTATTATTTCTCTCTCTTTAGCAGTGATTGCCATAGCACTTTGGGGAGTGATATAGGTGAGTAATGAAGGCGCAAATGCTGGGCAGTTAAGGGTGCCTCGGGGTATATCTTTTCGGATGGATAAGGTGCTGTGTAGGGTAATACTGTTACTTATATATGTAGGATGTAGCATAACATTTGGTGAGTCCTTAAATATTTAACGATTTTAATAATTAGGTCGTCTTTGTCGCGATATCGTCAGTCCTTTAAGGGAGACCCGAGCCCCAAATCCTAATTTGTTTATTATTGAATTCATAAATACCATTTTTTTATATTATTAGAACATATTTTTCTGAACAATAATCAAAAACAAAAATATATTTAAAAGATATATTTTTGTTATTTTTTGCATTTTTTAAACTTAAAAATATTTTTTTTAAAAAACATTACTCCTCTTTTAATTTTTAATGTTTTTAATTTTTTTAGTTGATTAAATAACGTCAAAGTACATACTATAAATGCATGAATAGACTTTTGCTGATTTGTGTTTGAATGGTCTTCAAAAACTTATTTTAGGTTCAAAACCCCAAAAATATTCTATTTTTTGAGTTTAATAATTTGTAAAAAAAATAATTTATTACTTAATTTAAAAAAGCTATACATACGTTTATAAAATAATTATTATAGCTTCAAAAACTATTAATAGTTTAGTTTTAAGTTAATTATTAACATTGCCTGAGCATTTTAAACGTGACCAAAATTTAAAAGTTTAGCACCGCTGTATGAAGAAAAAAAATTAGCAATTTTTCCGGATTTTGGGGCTCGGGTCCCACAAATTTACCCTTCACATTTTTAAATCACATTTTCTTTGCATTCAATTTTATTGTTTACATCTGGAATCAACCCTTTGGCATTGCATTTTTTTGCATTGAAACATAAATTGCCGTAGGTTCTATTTGAAAATATTTAAAAGTTCTTTATCTGTCAATACACGGGTATTATATTTTTTTATACTTAATCGTTTATGTCATCACTATATTTAAAAAAATATATTTTTTAATAAGAACTCGTTCTAAAGCGAAAAGTGGAAATATACTTGCTAAAAAATATATTACTCCAACACTTTTTTTTTTCAAGTGTCGTTTTTTCGTTTCCTTTTTATTTCCACAACTTTAAGTTTTAGTAGTGCGAAATGGTGCCATGGAAAATTTGTGGAAGTAATTAGGTCCCATCAGACTCCAACGACGCCAATTGACACCATTAAAATTAAATTTAAAAAATAATATATAATTCTTAGTGAATATGGATGCCTTCTGAGCGGTTAGAAAATAGTGATATGTTTTTTACGTGAAAATCGGCTTACTTTTTTATTTCATATGCGTGTATATTATATAAATATTTGAATTTATGTTATGTTAATAGACAAAGCTTCCAAAAAACATTCTAATGCTTCGAATTTGAAAAATATTTCAATATCGATATTTTTTATGATTTTAAAGTGTGTGGTGTATTGTCAGAAAAACGTTAACGTTTTGGAGCATTTAAGTTGTTTAGTTTCGTCAGAGAGTTAATTTAAACTAAAAATAGGTATAATTCCAGAATATATTTTTATTTTAGTAAATATAAATACGAACCTCAGAGGGTGAAGTAAAACTTGTTGTTTAGTTTGTAGAACAAGATACTTTTGCTAATTCCAGGCATATAAAAAATATCCAAAAGTTTACAGAGTTAAATTTACAAAATGGGCAATTTGAGTGTTCTCAATTTAACCTTCTGAGGACTGTTAAATCCAAACTCTTAAATTGTTTTTTCTGCAAAATAATTAACTTTAATATTCCAACATGCACACACACTCATATATATATATATATATATATATATATATATATATATATATATATATATATATATATATATATATATATATATATATATATATATATATATATATATATATATATATATATATATATATATATATATATATATATATATATATATATATATATATATATATATATATATATATATATATATGTAATATATTTTATAAATCTTTCCCCCTTTAAAATGTACTTTAATTAACTTTCTTTAACTATGGATATCGCCCCCTTTTCGCATTACAAAAGCATCCCTCATGTGACTGCTTTCCCACCCACGCCACTTCAAAATCCTGAACTCAAACCTAAAAATGCGAACCAAAACCGAGATGAACCAATCAGAGGCGTCCACGGTCCAGTCTCCTTCTCATAATCTCCATCTTAATACACAGCTTCACGATGTAACCTCGAGCTAGCAAGTCGGGCTGTGAAGTCCGCAGAAATAAATGTTTGAATTGATCATCGGCCCTTAGTTTTATCCTTGCATCATGGAACTTATCATCTAATAACTAACGACTGCAAATCTAAATAATAATCATTACAGAAGCCGAAAGGATTTCTTGTACGAGGAAACCGCATAATATTTTAAACAACGTAATCCAGAGCAGACGAGAAGTTATAAACAAAGCCAGAAATGAAAACAACAGCCGCCGAATCCCGATCATGCAGACTACCACAGCGAGGACTAACCACAAACCAACTTAAATGCCGAGATGGAAGCGAAAACATCGGATGACGATGCACGGCGGGGGAGAATGTCTGAAGAGACCCCTTCATCGACAGTCCGAAAAATGATCAACAACGTGGAGTAGCCCCGAGACAACGTCAATCCGTGCCGCTTACTCAGCCAGGCCAAAATCAACATCAACCATGATCTTCAAAATCTCCGCCAGCCAGACGCATTTCCATAAAAGTAGAGACATCCCTTTTCCGGCCAACAACCTTCTGTGAACTTCTAATGACCTGAAAATACACCCAAAACTATTGAGACGGTCCCCCAATCACCCACACCTCGGAAGGAAAAAATAAATAAAAAGAGGAGAGTCAGTTCTCCAACAATCTTAGTACAGGGAGAAATGAAGTGTTCAAAGAAAGTGATCGTCTTGTGTTCCGCGTGTTTACATTATTACGATGTGTGAAAAATATGTTACTCTCCTCGATTAATGTCAAAATAGTCATGAGCGTCCAATATTATATCACAGCGAGGAACCAGCAGTGTTCCAAAAAGAAGAAAAAAAAATGTGTGCAACGGAAAACTGATAAATAATTAACAGTGAAAAAAGGTTTGTTTGGAAGAGTGTGGTGAATTAATTAAGATTTGTCTGAGAGTTTTTATTGTTCTAAGATATTTATTTGAAGAAATTTTATATCACTTAAATTTTATTTTTGTATTCCTAAGTCTTTTTAAATTATAAAATGAATGAAAATTATTTTAAATTTTGCAAAATATTGTTTAAGGATATTGTCATAAATTTTAAACTTGTTTTTATTTTAAAGTGTTTATTAATGAAATCCTGCAAATTGTTGCAATATTATTAACATAATATGAATAGTTTTAAAGTTGTTACCTAACTGATTTATTTTAAAATGATTAATTTAGTAAACCTATTTTCACTTGTATATGTTCTTTTTATATTATATGATATTCACATTTTCTATTATTGTATGATAATCATATTGTTTATTATTATATTATAATTACATTTAAGAAACTTATTTTATTTTGAACAGATACAAATTGTTTAACTATATTCATATTCTGCATTCATAACATTTCTATAGTAAGAATTTTGGGTAAACAATACTTTAACAGTCATTGTATATAATTAAAGCGTTTGGGCTACCTCGTGTCAAAGGCCTCTTGAGTTTAAAAATATTCTCAGATTGTCAAAAAATGGTCAGGAATCACTCATTTGTTTTGGTTATGTTACATAGTGCTTATATTTTTCATATTAAAAATTTCTTTATTTTTGCAACCGTAATTTAACATGGTTTTAATATTTTAGTCGATTGACCCAACCGACTGCAGATGCTAGCTAATTAAATCATCCATTGAATGAAGTCATTCTTTATAGCCAAAACGGATAGGTCTCTAATCCCCTCATAGCTTTTGTTAGGCAAATAACCCTGCAAAATGTCGTGTATGAGTGAGTCTGTTTGTAGAGGAAATATTTGAGTGTATTTTTTTCGAGGGAAATATATTTTAATTTGCTATTGTTTAGTAATAGTTTAATAACCATAACGTGTTAATGTCAATAGAAATGAATAAGTTTAATATTATATTTAGGTTTATATTTGGATTCAAAGTCACAATATTTTTACATAGTTATTAATATTGTTTATTATTACTTTAAACTTTTGATATTACTTTGGTTACAATATTCCATCTTAACAAACATAGCAAAAATTTAGGGGATCTATCGTTTGTTACTCTAACTTTGATTTACTTCAGTTTTTAGTTAAATGAGTGTTTGATATTAGTTTTTTAACGTTCTATGTCCACACTTCATGTAAATATTGAAATTTGAAGTTCATTTGGGAGGAATAATTGATAGATATCATTTGAAATATTTGCGTGTTTTTATTTTCTAGTGGAACTGTAAAATGTTTTAAATATCTCCAAAGGAGATAAAAACAAAGAATTATATTATGTTTTAAACATCTCTAAAAGAGATAAAAACAAAAAAATTATATTATGTTTTAAACATCTCTAAAAGAGATAAAAACAAAAAAATTATATTATGTTTTAAACATCTCTAAAGGAGATAAAAACAAAAAAATTATATCATAAAACGAATTTAGAAAAAGAAATCCAGCATAAACAATGTTCCCTAGTTAATTTTTCATTATTTGTAACAAATTGTTTATTTTTCATTGTAAGTAACAGATAGTTTATTTTTCATTATATTCAGATATTTTATTTTCATTATGTGTAACAAATAGTTTACTATTATTATTTTTAACAAATACTTTTTGCCACATATGGAGAAAAAATACTATGTGAGGTTTCACACGGTATATCTAAACTTAGTTTAATATTTTATTTTTATATGTTTAAACAAATTGTTTCATTTATAGTTTCTACAAAGAGTTTATATATTGCGCGCATATACCTATATATTTGTAATCTAATATGTTATTTTATATATGTTGATATTTCAATAATATTTACATATTAAAAGTTAAACGTTATGTTAAAATTGTGTGGAGAATGGACTTTGGACACCTAATAATTTTAAATTTTACTTTTCTTTGTAGTCAAAACAATTTCAAACCTAATGTGATTCAGTGGATGGCCACCATTTGTTTCACCTCAATATTTTATCATATTGTTCTCGCGCATGAGTATACTACTGCGGGTCGGTAACACGTGGAGGGATATGTAATATATTTTATAAATCTTTCCCCCTTTAAAATGTACTTTAATTAACTTTCTTTAACTATGGATATCGCCCCCTTTTCGCAGTACAAAAGCATCCCTCATGTGACTGCTTTCCCACCCACGCCACTTCAAAATCCTGAACTCAAACCTAAAAATGCGAACCAAAACCGAGATGAACCAATCAGAGGCGTCCACGGTCCAGTCTCCTTCTCATAATCTCCATCTTAAAACACAGCTTCACGATGTAACCTCGAGCTAGCAAGTCGGGCTGTGAAGTCCGGAGAAATAAATGTTTGAATTGATCATCGGCCCTCAGTTTTATCCTTGCATCATGGAACTTATCATCTAATAACTAACGACTGCAAATCTAAATAATAATCATTACATATATATATATATATATATATATATATATATATATATATATATATATATATATATATATATATATATATATATATATATATATATATGACACTTGAAAACACTAAAAAAAAGTTGGAGTAATATATTTTTTTGCAAGTATATTTTAACTTTTTGCTTCAGAACGTGTTTTTATAAAAACATAATTTTTTAAATATATTGATGACATATGCAAAAGACACCCACACATTTTAATGTTGGAAAATATTTTAATTGTCTGTAAAGTTTATGTATATTACTCAAAAAACTGGAAATTCATGCATGCCTATAGATGTCTAGCTCTGTTAGAGGTTACTTGTTTTATGAATATAATTTGGTAATGAAAATTTTATGTATACATTTTTGTTTTGCATATGTGACGTTTTTTTTCAATAAATTAGTTCGAGGTAAGACGTGCATGAACAAAGTGAACAAAAATATGACCGTAAAGAAAACAATCCACTAAACAGCGGCTACACGATTTCATTCATTTCTGACAGTTAGAAACATCGCTTCATAAACAAGGCACACCATTGTTCGGAACCCAAAACAGTTGCTACTCAATTGAGCTTTAATTACTCGCTTTAAAACCTGCGACCGTCTTATCTGTGTTAAAATATTTTGAATATATCCTTATCATTTTAATAATTATATAACATTTTACAGTTAGTTTTCCGCTACGATAAATAAAAAAAATCGTGATATTTTATTCATCTACTACGCTTGCAATACTTTATATATACATATATATATAATACAGATAATATTATTTTTGCACTATGCAATTCATTTTATTCAAATCTTCTATTGACCCAAATACTTATAAAATACAATAACCTACGAGGAGCAGAAAATACTCATGAAATCCGTCAAGAACGATAACATATCAAATAAAACCTTTGAAAATGTATATTTTTCACATCTCTCAGAAGAAAAATAGATAAATCCGTCTATTTAATAACAAAAGAAGTATATTTGTTACTGTTTTCATATCTTCAGGACATTTTAAAGTACAATCAAGATATGCGCAGTTATAAACGGATTTCCTTTGATTCAAAACATGGCTTTGTGATATAATTTATTTATAAGGATAATACTATTGTTTATTTATTTTTTGTTAGAAAAGTATGTATAGAAGAAAAGGTAAATGCGTTTTAAAGTGTGTTTTTTTATCATTTTTATGATATTTATCTAAAAGTAGTTTTATATGTCAGTCCTTTGATATGTTAAAAATAAGTGTGTGCTAACAAAGTTCACAGTGGTATTTTTTCTAGAAATGTCTTTAACGTTTTCTAAAATATATTTAATTATTCTAAAAATAAAACAAATTAAATTAACAAAGAAACTTAACAAAGAATGTAATCACACATATATAACATGAAAGAATGGATTATAATAACAATAAAAAGTACTCAGTGGCTTTGTTTCGTCTATGAACAAACATTGCATTCTGTTTAACAAAGTACTAAATAAACATACTTCAAATATAAAAAAAAACATTAATCTTTTAAAACAATGCACTTTTCATCTTTTCATGTTTAGGATAATTTAATTGTAAAATTTATATACTATTTCTTTTTGTAATTTGGGTTTGAAAAATACATTTATAATAAGTATTAAATTAAACTACATTATATTTAGTGTATTATTAAATAATACAACTAAATGGTGAATAAGTTCCTGATTTTTTCTCAAAGTATGGTTTCTTCTAAAAGCATTTTGAATATAAAAATATGCTAAAATTTTTGACTCTTTTCTACCTTTTTGCAGTTAATTTTTGTTAAATTTTCTCGTTCAATGTATTAAACTGGATTAAAATGCGATTTTATTAGCATCGTATAGTTGATTAACCTAATAATTTATTTCTATATTTTAATATTTCTTTTGTATAATTAACCATTTGTAATTGGCTTATTGACGATTACAAGTCCATAGGTCGTAAACTCATATGTCTAACTTTTCAAAACATACAAAATATTGAATTTGTGAAATATTTTAGAATAAATTTAAATCATATAGCCTTTTATGATCGTTTGCATTTACTAAATAAGGAAAAAATATCACATTTCCGAAAACTGAGTATTGTTATATATTACTAAAAATGTCTTATTTATGTAGTTTTGTTGATAAGATTTCATTTCAAGCTACATTTCCAAAATACAAGTTTTGGTTACTTTTAAAACATCTTTGAATAATACTTAACGAGTTTAAAAACTAATAACAATATATTCTTATAAATAAAACCTACCCTTCCGTTTCTTTCATTCTTCAATGTCTTATAATACCAGTTTATTTTATTGACTCTATATGAAATAGCGCACTGTGCAGCTCTAGTGCGTCATTATTTAGCCAAACCAAATTGATTGAATATTAAATTACACTGCTCATTTTTGCGAAAGCACGGTTGCTTAAATATGAGTACATCGTCGCTCATTTACGATGCATTTCTACTAAAAGAAAAACGGCTAAGTACATGTACTCATTTTTATGTACCTTTTCTTTATTGTGTATGTAACAACTGCCTAATTTATTTACTCAGCAACTTTCGTACGAAACCAATGTGTTACAATGGTGTTGTAAAAATTTGAAAGCTTTAACTATAGTAGTTTCTGAGAAAAGGTACATAAAAACAATTTTAAAAACATAGTTATGATATACTAAATGAACAAAAATATATTTAACATTAGCATTGACACTTTTAATTGAACAAAAATCATTTTTTGAAAAATACTTCTAATTATGTACCTTAAAACTTAAAATGCGCCAGAAAGAAAATATTTATGATTTTACACAGTTACAATAAGAATAATAAAAAAAAATCGGATTTTTCTAAGAAATTGACTTTTAAGGAGAGCCCTTAATTGGAGATAATTTTGGACTACATATGGAAAACGACCTATATCCAAACAAGAAATTTTTTCATTCTTAACGAAAAATGAAAAACACTCGCATCTGTTACATTCAACCAGCACGATCTTTCGACACATTTTTGAAGAATTACTACTGGAGTTCGCACTTTGGGCGTTCTCCACTTTGTTTAGCCTTGGTCTTTAAGACATTTTTCCGTAAAAAAAAAATGTTCGATTGTTTTGTACTTAGGTCGTTTTCCATTTCTAGTCCTCCATTATATAAAAAAGTGCGTCGTATGAAGTTAGCATTCAAACTTTTAAAAAGTACCACTTTACATTTCTCAGAACACCAAACACAGAAACCAACTAATTCTTAATTCACTATACTACCCATTCCCAAAGAATGCATACATACCTGTTCTCCAAGCATTGTGTATACCATCCTCTATGGGCAACAAACGCGTGACTGAAACACTTGCTCACTCAATAGAGCCCCAACAACCCAACTCGTGCTAACCCCCACCCCCAAAGAACTCCATTTAGAAACAATTTAAACGACCTGAGGTATCCAGGTATGGAAAAGGATCTTTCTTGACCTCCACCTCAACTTTGACCTCAGTAGGTCAGCGTTTTACTCGTAATTCCTTTCAACCCGACGATTAATAGCCTAGCACCGGTGTTTGGGGTTTCCACACTCCATTTGTAGGTTTTATAGTTTGCATATGGCTGCTTGAGAATACGAGATTTAAGGTGCAGTTTGGGATATGATTGCGGTTTGCTTGTTTATCATTTGCACCCGGTGTCAGTTGATGTTTGTTTTTGGCGGATGATTGATCGTGGAAGCCTATACGAGGAATATTAAGCATTTGTGTATTTTGGGCTATGGAGTAAGATTTCATTCTATTTTGCACTAAATCATATTTTATTACGCATTCGTTATCCACCTGTTCATTAAAATAAAAGTAATATTATTTGAAATTTATTATTATTGGTCGGATTTTATATATTCTTGAATTTTTTTTTTATAATTATAGTTTTAAAAATCTTGTTTTTTTTATAATTATTGTTTTAAAAATCTTGTTTTTTTTATAATTATAGTTTTAAAAATCTTGTTTTTTTTATAATTATAGTTTTAAAAATCTTGTTTTTTTTATAATTATAGTTTTAAAAATCTTGTTTTTTTTATAATTATAGTTTTAAAAATCTTGTTTTTTTTATAATTATTGTTTTAAAAATCTTGTTTTTTTTATAATTATAGTTTTAAAAATCTTGTTTTTTTTATAATTATAGTTTTAAAAATCTTGTTTTTTTTATAATTATAGTTTTAAAAATCTTGTTTTTTTTATAATTATAGTTTTAAAAATCTTGTTGTTTTTTATAATTATAGTTTTAAAAATCTTGTTTTTTTTATGTATAAAAACGCTTTAGTATTCATGACCATTCATAAAAAAAATCGAATAATGTCAAATGCTAATTAGTTAATTAGTATTTTATTAGCTACTTAGTATGCTCTTAGGTTTTTTGGTTTGGTTTGGTTTGGTTTGGTTTTGTTAATTAACGTCGCACTAGAGCTTCACAGTGGGCTATTGGCGACGGTCCGGGGTCAATCTCGAAGTATGCTCTTAGGTGTGCTTACGATTGTGTCAGCTGTAGTTGATAGAAGCATAGTTTTTGTTGGAGGTTACTCGTAGCATCATTCTTAATGTTATAAACTTCCAAACAGTATGCAGCATGTGTATTTTTTTAAATGATATTTTACTGCGAAAGTAAAAAAAATATCCAATTTTTTTTCAAACATTCAACATTAAAAATTAATTACTTAACTAATCCCTATGATGGAGGTTCATGACGTCCCACTCATATTATAAAATTGAAAGAAAATTATAAAGTTGAAAAAAATACAATTTTTCAGAAATTAAGTTGACAGTTTTTAAAACATATTTTCATCGCAAGAAGAGACTTAGAATCAAACTTTGTGAATTTTAAAGTTTGCGTAATATTAAAGTTTGTGTAATATTTATACACTATATTGGTATATTCGGAAAGATATTGAATAGGAGAAAATTATAGAGTAACAATAAATATTTCGTGATTTTTGATTCATTCCGCCATTTCGAAGTCTGTATCTACCCCTTAGTCTTATCTACACTTGGAGAAAATGACATTTGTAAATATTTGGTTTCTTAAGATTAGGTTTTCTGAAGGTTTCCTTTATGCATGTTATTAAACAATTGAGTGTAAAACACTATTTATTGACAATTTTTGAAAAAAAAATTAACATAAAAGATTTGAAAAAGTGTGTTTTATTTGTGATTACAATATTAGAAAAAAACTAGCATGTCCGTGTAACAATTATTGCATGAACAACACCCCCCCCCCAAACACATTCGCTATAAGAGCGAAAAGTATTAGCTTATTTCTTATAGCCAATAAATCATAAAAGTTTAACGCTTTTGCTCATTCATAGATGGCAGCATGCTCAACAGTTTTCGTAAAAAAACTCTTTTAAACACACTATAAAAAAACGTTGACTAGTATAAGATGAACGTACGATTCGTTCCTGCTTCTAAAAATATATTTATTTTAATACAGATACATGGCAAGTAACTTATATAGTTGCTAAGCGACGACCATAAATTTTAAAAATGTATTTATTATTCTAATTATTTAATTTATTACAACTGTTCTAATTTAAAATTTATCAAATTACTACATTGCAGTTTTTCATAAAAAACCTGCAAGTTATTAAAAATATTTTTTATTTGTCGTTATAATTATAAAACTGTTGTATTAAACCAAAAAAATTGTCGCATTTAAAAATATTTTTGGGTTTATAAAGTTATGCGTTCGGTAGAAAAATCTATATGCTTATTTATTTCTCACATTTAGGATTATTTTTTTTAAATACAAAAACACGAAACCCATAGAAATAGCACGCAAAGAGACAATTTACGTCATATAGTCTCGCTTATAATGATATGTCCTAATGTCTCCTGTTTCAAGTTTTCTATTTGCATACACACTTCACAAAAATGTTCCATTAATCTCAGCACCATTAAACAGCACCAGAAGAATAAAAGTTCGCACTTGTGAAAACCATTTAACATAATAAAACAATGTATCTCCCCAAATCAATACCACACTTTAGAAAATGAAATTTCAAAAACAATCCAAGGCACTTGTAAATTGATTCATAGAAGTTTCTCCTAATGAACAAAAACGTAACCGCGAATGTCCCTAATACATTTCCACAGAATTTATGTCCCTTGAATAACTGCCATTCGAGCTAATGTTTCTGCTAAGCCAGACCATGTGACTCGTTCTATTTACTTGATGAATGCTTCGAGCAGATCTTTAATAGAAAATAAAGCAGAAAAATAGTATGAAAAACCGTTAGGGCTAACTATACCGGACCGCTTCTAAGAAATTATTCGATTATGAATCGATGAAAGGACTTATATCGCGTAATCGATTTGTACACGCCTGGTCGCTCTGCTTAACGAGAGAAATGACCCAACGCTTATATAGAGTGACTTTTTGCTTTATGACGTTTTTTTGTTGTTGTTGTCGTTCGTTTTCTGATGGAATGTAGGCTGTGTCGTTATCCAGTAATCGTTTTGCTGTTGATACAGGGTTGTAGATTGCCTATGTTAAAAATTATAGGTGAGCGAAAAAAAATGGTTTTCGTGGAGCTCATTTCTTTGATGTCTAGTTAAAAATAAATTGAAAGGGAAACACTCTTTATTGATATTTTATAATATATTTTTCAAAGATTTTTAAGGTGAAAGATTTTCCATCTTTTTGTACATTTTCTTAAAACGTATATTCCCAATCAAAACAAAATTTTATATACAAATATATTAGTGTAGAATATTAATGTTAAACATAAATTATTATTTGTTCACTAGAATAAAAATATATGTGCGACAGTATTAGTCACAAAAGTAAACAAAATTTCAATATAGTAATTTTTTTTTAGCCACAAACCAAAATTAAAATTAGTTGCAGTAGTACAATTACAATGTATTGGCCATAAAAATAAATGTTTTTAATTGTATATTGAAAACTGTTTTAGAAATGTGTTCCCTTTATATTGTGACTTTTGCATGATGATAGTTTTTTTGTTGTTGTTGTCGTTCGTTTTCTGATGGAATGTAGGCTGTGTCGTTATCCAGTAATCGTTTTGCTGTTGAAACAGGGTTGTAGATTGCCTATGTTAAAAATTATAGGTGAGCGAAAAAAAATGTTTTTCGTGGAGCTCATTTCTTTGATGTCTAGTTAAAAATAAATTGAAAGGGAAACACTCTTTATTGATAATTTTATAATATATTTTTCAAAGATTTTTAAGGTGAAAGATTTTCCATCTTTTTGTACATTTTCTTAAAACGTATATTCCCAATCAAAACGAAATTTTATATACAAATATATTAGTGTAGAATATTAATGTTAAACATAAATTATTATTTGTTCACTAGAATAAAAATATATGTGCGACAGTATTAGTCACAAAAGTAAACAAAATTTCAATATAGTAATTTTTTTTTAGCCACAAACCAAAATTAAAATTAGTTGCAGTAGTACAATTACAATGTATTGGCCCTAAAAATAAATGTTTTTAATTGTATATTGAAAACTGTTTTAGAAATGTGTTCCCTTTATATTGTGACTTTTGCATGATGATAGTTTTTTTGTTGTTGTTGTCGTTCGTTTTCTGATGGAATGTAGGCTGTGTCGTTATCCAGTAATCGTTTTGCTGTTGAAACAGGGTTGTAGATTGCCTATGTTAAAAATTATAGGTGAGCGAAAAAAAATGTTTTTCGTGGAGCTCATTTCTTTGATGTCTAGTTAAAAATAAATTGAAAGGGAAACACTCTTTATTGATAATTTTATAATATATTTTTCAAAGATTTTTAAGGTGAAAGATTTTCCATCTTTTTGTACATTTTCTTAAAACGTATATTCCCAATCAAAACGAAATTTTATATACAAATATATTAGTGTAGAATATTAATGTTAAACATAAATTATTATTTGTTCACTAGAATAAAAATATATGTGCGACAGTATTAGTCACAAAAGTAAACAAAATTTCAATATAGTAATTTTTTTTAGCCACAAACCGAAATTAAAATTAGTTGCAGTAGTTTAATTACAATGTATTTAACATAAAAATAAATGTTTTTAATCGTATATTGAAAACTGTTTTTTTAAATTATTCCATATATAGAGTGACTTTTGCTTTATGACGTTTTTTTTTTGTTGTTGTTGTCGTTCGTTTTCTGATGGAATGTAGGCTGTGTCGTTATCCAGTAATCGTTTTGCTGTTGAAACAGGGTTGTATATTGCCTATGTTAAAAATTATAGGTGAGCGAAAAAAATGGTATTCGTGGAGCTCATTTCTTTGATGTCTAGTTAAAAATAAATTGAAAGGGAAACGATTTTTTTGCAGAATTTATTTTTTTAAAGATTTTTCCTATTTTGATATATTTTCTTAAAACGAATATTTCCAATAAAAATGAAATTGTTTGTACCATTAGTTTAGTGTAAAATATACATGTTAAACCTTAATTTTATTTGTTTCACTAGAATAAACATATAGGTGCGACAGTATTACTCACAAAACGTAAACAAACCTTCTCTTTTTTTTAAACATAGTATTTCTAGCCACAGACCAAAATTAAAATTATGTGCAGTAGTGCAATTACAATGTATTGGACCTAAAAATAAATGTTTTTAATTGTATATTAAAAACTGTTTTAGAAATGTGTTCCCTATATTGAGTGACTTTTGCTTGATAATTTGTTGTTGTTGTTGTTGTCGTTTGTTTTCTGATGGAATGTAGACTGCGTCGTTATCCAGTAATCGTTTTGCTGTTGAAACAGGGTTGTAGATTGCCTATGTTAAAAATTATAGGTGAGTGAAAAAAAATGGTTTTCGTGAAGCTCATTTATTTGATGTCTAGTTAAAAATAAATTTAAAGGGAAAAACTTTCTTTCTTGAATTTATTTTTTAAAGATTTTCCATCTTTTGGTATATTTTCTTAAAACGTATATTTCCAATCAAAACGGAAATTTTATGTGCAATTACTTTAGTATAAAATATACATGTTAAACCTAAAATTATTTTTTTTACTAGAATACAAATATATTTGTAAAAATATTAGTCACAAAAAGTAAACAAAAATTCTCTTTTTTTAAAAATAATTATGGTAATTTTTTCTAGCCCCAAACCAAAATTAAAATTACGTATAGTACTATAACCACAACGTATTCGACATAAAAATAATTTTATTTAATTGTATATTAAAAACTATTTTTAAAAAATGCTCCCTACAAACTTATTAAACTGAACTCCTGCAGTTATAAACTTACTTTTTTTTATAAAAATAATACTAAATTCAGAAAATACTGTGATTGAATCTTATTAAATATTGTTTTCCCCACACAATTACAACATTTGATTATAATTAAATTAATAGTAATAACAGCTGCACTTTTTGTAAACCCACAACATATCCATTTTTTTAATTTCAAAATACATTTTCCCTTAAAAAAACAGACAAAACAATAATATTTTATTATATTCAGTAAACAATTACATAACAAGGCGTTTTAGCAAAACAGAATAAGTAAAACTGTCACACACACAAGAGCTCTGAGGATTATAGATACTGCAACACTTCCTCTGGAATAATGCATAAATAACGACGTTCCCCAAATTTCACAAACAAGCTCATGAATATTTAATCCCCCCATCAAACTTTCCCATAAAATTTTAAAGTGAGTTCGCATTGGAGAATTCAGATTAGCACACCCATCTCAATTTATATGGGGAGCCGGATAAGGAAACCTATCCGATAACCGATTCCCTGTAAAATCGATATTTCAATGCGCGATGCAATTATCGGAAACAAAAACTGCGCCATGTCCCGGGAAACTTTACATCTTCAACTCGATATTATAGTGAGAAGTTTCGATCTGGATCGAGAAGCAAGGGAAAGTAGGGGCTTCGATATGTTTCGAGATTTTCAATTACTGGATGCGTCCGCTTTGCTGAATTTATGTTTTCAAGTCGTGAGTATTTTTTTATCCACTCGGATGTATTTACAAAATACAAAAAAAAAGTAATTGGGGATAAAGTAAAAAGAGAAAAAGTAATTAGTAATAATAAACTGGGAAAAAGTTATTGGTGAACAGATCCGTATAGAAATGAACGTATATAACTATTTTATAAGTCTAAATAAATATAAAATTAATTTTATATAAGTGTGTAACGGGTTTTCACTAAATACATTCCTAGGATGGAACATAAATTATGTAATCTTATATCTTAAAAATACAAATTTATATCGGATAGGAACAAACTCAGCACCACTTTCTAAGATATCAAAAACATAATGCCGAGCGGTTAAAGGCACCAGCTGGGAATACGAAGGTTCTCGGTTCGATGCTAAGCGATGGACTTGACAAAGAAAAGTAAAAAGTAGTGATCTTGTAATCGGAGGGTTGTCAGCTTCACTACAAAATACTAGAAAAGTCGTCCAGAACAACCACAAAAATTAACGGCGTGTATACGGGACTGGTGTACGGTAAATCTGATCGGGGTCCAAAGTACTGACGTCTATTGAAGGCGTTGGGTTCCAGTTCATGTGCTTCCTCGTCATCTGACCATGGTTCAAAAATTATGAGGCATCGTTCCCGGGTCTTTCCTTCGAGATATGCCCCGAACCGTCGCCAATAGCCCACTGTGCAGCTCTAGTGCGACGTTAATT
Source organism: Troglohyphantes excavatus (assembly GCA_963932185.1). Classification (NCBI taxonomy): domain Eukaryota; kingdom Metazoa; phylum Arthropoda; class Arachnida; order Araneae; family Linyphiidae; genus Troglohyphantes; species Troglohyphantes excavatus. The sequence goes on along the minus strand of OZ010673.1, from coordinate 56,714,276 downwards.
AACAAAACAAACAAACTACAAAAACATAAAAGCGGCGTAGGCTTGGTTTGGTGAATCAAATTGTACAGTGGGCTATTGGCCTATCTCGAAGAAAAGACCCGGGAACGATGCGTCGTATTTTTGAACCATGGGCAGATGACGAGGAAACACTTGAACTAGCACCCGACGCCTTCAATAGACGTCGGGACTTTGGACCCCGATCAGATATTTATCAGTCCGTGCAGTCCCGTATACACGCCGTCCCGTGCAGTCCCGTATACACGCCGGTAATTTTTGTGGATGTTCTGGACGACATTCCTAGTATTTTGTAGTGAAGCTGGCAGTCCTCCGATCACATGATCACTACTTTTTTACTTTCCTTAGTCAAGTCCATCGCACAAGATCGAACCGAGAACCTTTCGATTCCCAGCTGACATATTATCCACTGGGCTATCCGGCCCCACTAAGGCGTAGGATCAGAGAGATAGAGAAATCACAAAAATAACTACACAGTTAAAAAATTTTACGACCTTGCACCAAACTTTGGTAACCATTTAGCTGCAACCAACATTTGGTGCTTAGTTTCACCATTTAACGTTGCTACCACGAATGGTTTAGGGGTGAAACGTTGCACCAAAACTCAAAACGTTGCATAAAATTCAAAATTCGAGTTTTCTTAGTATTGTAGCAGTAGTATTTAAGTTGCGAAGCTGGCAACCCTCCAATGGCATGATGACAACTTGTCACCAAACGGGCTCGAACTAGGAATCCTCTGATTCATAGCTAAACGCCTTTATCCATTGAGGCACGAAGGCTCATGTTCTTCGTTGTCTTTCTTGGAGGTGTTTGCTGATGTAGTACGTGACGAAAATTTCGGTTGCAGTTAAAGAGGCTGAACCAATTGTCGGTGAAACCTCCGCTTTTTTCCGATAAATGATTTTTGGTTCAACCTAGAGTCCACCATAATATGGATTGGACCTCTGTTTTGCTCCAAAAATATGGTACATTGTTTGAAATATTTAACCGTGTTCATAACTAGCTGCGGCGCAAAGGAGAAGGCCACGCATTGTAGGTGGATCTGGTTTTTTTTATTAGGGAACACGTATTATAATCGATACAAAAAAAAAGGACAGTGTTTTGGTTATATGAAATAGGTACAGTTACATTCGATACAATGAAGGTAAGCAGGGTCGCCGTGAGGGCATGAGGGTTACTTGTATAAATTACAGAACTTGTGCAATATAATTGCAATTTTAATATTTTGAGGGATGTACAAAACACAGAGTTCCCATGTTCGTTTTCACTAGACAAGATTTTTTTTTTAAATTTATATGTCCAACACGTTAACTATAAAAAAAAAATATATTAAAATTTTGTGTTTATTTATGTTAGTTTTTATTATTAATTATGTTTAGAAGTATTTTAAAACTTCCCCTTATGCTTTAAATTTGAAAAAAATGTATCAAAGTATATCTTTTTATAAACTTTTAAATTAATTATAAAATTTTCAAATGTAGTGGATTGTACGAGCATTTAATTTTATTCTTTGCTTTTCAATATATATTCCATCAAAAATGCTACATTTAAGATTAACCCTCTGAGATGTTAGAAAAAGGATACAATTTCGACTTTGTTTTCTACAAAATGGTTTAGTGTAATTTCAAATATGTACATGTATATTATCTATTCATTTTTATTCTTTCAATAGGTATACTTACCAAGAAACATTCCAACGCTTTAGATTTGAAAAAATATTTCAACATGAAATATTTTTTTAGAATTTAAAATGTATAGCTGAAAAAATTGGAAAATCGTGGGCGAATCGAATAAGTTGTTCAGCTCTGTCAGAGGGTTTAACTATCATTTAGTCTTATATTCTTAAGAATTCAGTAGACTTTCTCGATGTAACACCTCCCGCAGGGACCAATACGATAAGATCGTTATAACGAAAATACGCTGTAGCAAGAAAAATTGCATAACTTGCAAACTAATTATTTTTAAAAATGGCTGTTATATCTATGGATAGTTATAGGGAAAGGTCACGATATTATATATATTTCTTGTTTAACTATTATAAATCAAATATATATATATTCCCTCCTTGCAGAATTGCATTTATCAAATGTAGCGTGTTTTGTCCACATTTACAGTTCTGAAATATGTGCTATACTATGACCTTTCACTGGTTTATATAAATTTTATCTCTTCGACTAAATAAACTACAATCTTCAATATTATATTTACTGGATTCGTTCCAAAACCGATTTATTTTATGTAATATATGGCTTTCATATATTTACAAACGGGTCCATGAATCATCGGACTCTCAAAAAAGATATATGTTTTTTAACCCTCTGAATATATATATAATATATATAATATATATATATATATATATATATATATATATATGATATATATAATATATATATATATATATATATATATATATATATATATATATATATATATATATATATATATATATATATATATATATATATATATATATATATATATATATATATATATATATATATATGATATATAATATATATATATATATATATATCATATATGATATATAATATATATATATATATATATATGATATATAATATACATATATATATCATATATATATATATATATATATATATATATATATATATATATATATATATATATATATATATATATATATATATATATATATATATATATATATATATATATATATATATATATATATATATATATATATATATATATATATATATATATATATATATATATATATATATATATATATATATATATATATATATATATATATATATACTTTTATAATTGAATATAAATGTAATAAATATATATATTACTAAAATAATTATATTTAATTAAAGTTAATGATAATTTAGTACAATAAAATCCCTAGGAATGTTGTATTAAAGTTAATGATAATTTAATACAATAAAATACCTAGGAATGTTGTATTAAAGTTAATGATAATTTAGTACAATAAAATCCCTAGGAATGTTGTATTAAAGTTAATAATTTTATTTTGGTTTTACTGTTAAACCGTATCAATAATTTTGAAACTAAACCAAATATATCGGAGCATAAGTGATATTAAATCCCCTTCCTGTAAGATTAAAAACATTTAAAGGAAAAAAAAAATCCAACGTATATTTTTGAATTTCAATCTAAAAGAACTTGATGCAAAATGAGGGACAAGGAATCAGATCATGAAGTAAAACGACCGGTAAAACAACATGTTCCGTGAACACTTAGAAATTAAATCGCTTCCACGTTTGCCCAACAAAACTTTCGCCATTTCAGGAAACTTTATTTTTTCTTAGTGCTATCTGATCGAACAGAAACGATCAGATAAGGGAGAAAATTGTATCTTGTTAAAAGATGATTGGAGACGTTCGGATCACTTTTTTATATTGCAAAAGTCATATTTCTTCATTTATTGGAAAATAATGAACTACTTAAAAAATGAACTACTTTTAAATTATGTAAAATTAATATAAGGCAGGTAGCTTTAATTAAGATTCAGAACTATGAGATTTCGTAGTAGTCGGGTGGGTCGGCAACATCAAAAGTTTAAATTAAATTTGTATAATATACATACAAACACACTCGCAACTTACTCATCCAAACTACCTGATACATATTAAAATAATAAAATATAATAAAGCAATTATTTTTAAAAACTAACTTTTTAAATTTATCATTCTATGTTCTATTAAATAAAGAAATTACAACTTTAATATTTTGTTTTCAAAATCAACGTTTTGGAATATGTTTTTTTCTTATAATAAATCAGTTAGTTTTGTTTTACTAAATTGTCATATTAAATTTTTTTAATAATGCCGGTCTTTTATTAACATTTGCGTTTTTAAAGCGCAATAAAACAATTTTATTCCATTTCACAGAGAAACAGTTGACAGCTTTGATCGGACTGACATACTACATGGTTTTAAATCAGGGCTATTTATCATAATACATATTTAAAATATGTAATAGCAAATTTAATTATTTTATTTAATTTCATATACGTATTGACATAATAACTTTTAAAAAGTTAAATTTTGTATTTCAATTTATAATATAATTTATTGATTTCAATCTAAAAACTGAAGATAAATTTTTATAATATATATTTCAGTAAATGTAGAAATGATAAATTGTCATTATACACTATGTTTATATGAATATAATCTAATTAATTAAATTAAATATTATTTAATTATTATTATTATTAATAATATAATAATTATTTAAACTGTTATTATTATTAATATAATAATTATTTAAACTGTTATTATTATTATTATTATTATTAATATAATAATTATTTAAACTGTTATTATTATTATTATTATTATTATTATTAATATAATAATTATTTAAACTGTTATTATTATTATTATTATTATTATTATTATTATAATAATTATTTAAACTGTTATTATTATTATTATTATTATTATTAATATAATAATTATTTAAACTGTTATTATTATTATTATTAATATAATAATTATTTAAACTGTAATTATTATTATTAATATATTAATTATTTAAACTGTTATTATTATTATTATTATTATTTAAGACTCTTTTTGAACACGTCATTATGCCCAGATCAGTATACAGTTAAGATATTTAACAAAATACCTTCATTGAAGTTATGAAATTAGTTTTATTCTCATTTCCTGCTAAAAAAATCAGCATTGAAAGTTGTGAAGGGAAAATATTAGTTTTTAAAAGGTTTTTATACATTCAGATTAAAACCTTTAAAAAACCTGCAGGTTTTATAAAGGCATTAGTTTTAAACTATTAAGAATGCATAACCAATTTCAGTTAAAAAAATGCATTATTTCAAAGCATTTCTTAATATTTTTTTTAATGTTTAATTGAAAAAAAATCTATTTTAAAGAACAAAAATATTAAAAGATTTAAAACAAATTGTAAACGTTCGAGCCAAGCTACATGCAGGATAATCTTTTCAAACGACTTTTTATTTAAAGATATTCTAATTTTATTTAGTAAAGCTTTTCTTATTACAAGAATTAGAAAAATTAAGATCTTTAAGTTCCAAGCAAATTAGATATAATAAAGAGAAATAAACGGATTTCGTCTCATGTCAATTAAATTTCAGAATATATAAAATTACCGTATTTTTATGAAAAGCATCCCAAGACAAAAAGTATAATAAACAAAGCAGACTAAGAAAGGAACTAACAAAGGAATTTAATTATTTCGTTTCTTAACTATTCAACATTAAAGAAATGAGCAGATAAAGCAACGCTCAAATTTATGTTAGAAATAATAAAATTTATTTTTGAAAATAAATTTTGTTTACAAAAAAATCAGAAAAAAAACAAAGTATTGCTTGTGTATAGAGTTTATACGACTTGCAGTATACATTCCGATTGAGATTCATTAACTGGCGAACATAAATTACATTTTAATTCATTTTATGGAGCAGAATTATTGGGAAATTTGTGAATTCGTTTTATATTCTACTAGCTGTTACCCGCAGTTTAACACGCGTTAAAAAATATTACCCCATTGGTTACTTCTGCCCGTTAATTTCTTCTATTTTATTTGGTTGGAGGCAAAAAGACTGGTATAGTTCAGACGTATCTGGATACATCCCCAAAAATATATTAAACATTTTATTTTTATTATTTTTTGCGTTTTTTAAGCTTAAATAGACTTTTTTTTAAAAACACTACACCTCCTTCATTTTTTTTTTTTATTAAATTTAATTAACTAAATAACGGACAAGATATGTACTACAGACGTATGAATAGACTATTGCAGATTTTGGTTTTAATAGTTTTCAAAAACTTATTTTAAGTTCAAAACCTAAAATATATTAAAAATTTTATGTTTACTAATTCGTAAAAAATAATTTTTAATTTTATTTTAAAAAGTCATTCATAGGTTTATAAAACAAATATTAGAGCCTCAATAACTATTAACAGTTTAGATGTAGGTAAATTAGTTACAATTCCTTAGAATTTTAAACGTGACCAAAATATTAAAAAGAAATATTTTGAGTAAATGACGTTTGTTGCAGAAGAAAAGTGTGTAGAAAGATGATAATATATACAAATATCTAATAAATATATGCTCTGTTTCTTTTATTGTTTTGAAATTTTGTGCACACCGTCTTAAGTATGTATAGCATCTGTTTATGAAGGAAAAAATAAAGTTTTTTTTCAGAATTTGGGGCACGGATTTCCCTTTTAAGCATACTTGTCAGAAATAGTTATTTCGCCAAAACAAGTTTTGATCGCCAACTTTCAATTTCTTAAAACAATAAATATATATATACATTTATTTTCAAGTATTTCATGTTGTTAATATCTTATGATTTAATAATAATATAAATACTATTTTAAAGGTCGTTTAAAACAGCTTTTAAAACCGTATAAACGGAAAATTAATAGTACCTATATATTTTAAGATATGACCGAACAGTAGAAAATAGTGGCATGCGTACCACATACATACATACTGTTTATTTTATTTTATATATAATTTTATATTACTAAAAAACATATTTTTATGTGCAAACTTTATTTCTTAAAAAATACTTAATTATCTGATAATAATTAAAAATTAATTAGAAGTATATACAAGCTTTCCTACGAGATAGATACATTTTATTATTACACATTATCCACTTGTATTGCTTTAGCGTAACGTTAATTCGACATACATATTATATAAGCAACTATCTCCGTAAAGCCGTCCTTTAAAATTGAATTCATCGAACTATTTAATTTATTAAAATGTTTAACCCTCTGAAGGAGATGTACGACTTTCCAGTTGGTCTTGTAATACACATTAACTTTAAATTTAAAAAAAAATTCAAATCTAGAGCATTTGGGCATTTCTTGAAAACTATAACTGGTCAAACATCGTGGTCAAATGTTTAAATTCTGTACGCTGCTTGCATCGTTAAATTTGAAACTGATTTGAGCCAGATTGTAGCTAGAAATGAGCCAAAATTCCTTGAATTAATTGTTTAAAAAATGTGCAAATTATATAAAAAATGCATTAACTGCAAATTATATAAAAGTTCATTAACTGCAAATTATATAAAAATGCATTAACTACAAATTATATAAAAATGTATTAATCGTAAATTATATTGGTCTATAAAATAATATTGAAAATAAGAATACTGTTAAAAATAACAATACTACCCAGCAGAAAAAATCACCATAGAACTGTCATCAAAATTTTGAAATTCATGGTTTTATGAAGAAACATGTATTTTTTAAAGATATATTAAATTAAATATTTGTGTTTCAAATTATTTCAAAGACCATGCAAACATCTTTTAAAAAAACTTACATTTTGAAACTTTGAAATTATTGTATGAAAAATACGGATTTTTAAAATACTTTTTACAAAATATTAAAAACTTTTTTAAAAAATGCGGCTCTTTGTCTACATTCTTGTAAAAAAACTATTAAACAAACTTTAATATGACAATTTCAATAAAGATTTTACACTGACTTTATGACTGAAAAAAATTTCTTTATGCGTTTCCTGCAAAAAAAAAATCCAATAAGCGTTATTTGTATTCAACCTTTAACTATAATTAAATAAAAAATATAGTTTTATGAGAAACACCGTTGTAGAAAAAAACGTTCAATATATTTACTCAATTCTATACTGTTAAATTGAATTCGATACGGCTTCTATAAACTAAATACAGTGAGATATCTTATTTTTTTACCATTCATTCCCCCAAAAAACACTAAGGCCAAATAGCAACCGAAACCACATCACTCCTGTTTACTAATTAATCTCACTTAGTCCGTGACTAGATTGGCACGGCCATCGGCAATCTCGACCATTTCTCACGGCCTAATTGGTGTTAATGGTAGTTTGTGTTCCACCCCCGGACTGTGGCTCTCGCTACCTGGCCGTTGCGAAACAGACGCCCTCTTTGCAAAGACCAGTCTCTTCCAAAGCCCCCTTTTGCCTTTGTGTTGCCGCCCTATCAAATGATAGATGCTGCCGATGTGTGACAGGGATGGCGCAATAATTTCCCGGCTCTGTTCGCGGATATTGGATAAGTTGGGAAGGATGCTTTTGGTGCTTGAATGTAAAGACGCCAATTAGATCGCTTGTCTGGGCTGTTGATCCACGGATTATGTGGGCGGGAGGGGGGGGGGGGGGGGGAGTTTGTAAAGTTTTGAAATGGCAATAAATCTTGGGGTTTTATTTTTGTTCTTCTAAGTAGTCTGCTTGATGTTGATGCATTGTTATTAACAGTACCCATATTATTGATATTGGATATTGATATTATAGGGAGTTTGGTTTGGTTAATTAACGTCGTACTAGAGCTGCACAATGGGCTAATGGCGACGGTTCGGGGTCAATCTCGAAGGAAATACCCGGGAACACATACACATTCACTTACACATTCATACATGCACCTCATTATTTTAGAACCATGGTCAGATGACGAGGAAACACCTGAACTGACACCCAACGCCTTCAATAGACGTCGGGACTTTGGACCCCGATCAGATTCATCGTGCACCAGTCCCGTATACACGCCAGTATAATTTGTTGGATATTCTGGACGACTTTCTAGTATTTTTGTAGCGAAGCTGGCAACTCTCCGATCGCAAGATCACTACTTTTTTACTTTTCTATGTCCAGTCCATTGCACGGATTCGATCCACCAATCCTCTGATTAGTAGCTGAACGCTTTACCATTTGAGCAACTGGGGCTCTATATTATGGGGGAGACACATTGCAAAAACAATTGTATGGTTCCTGGATTTTTTCATTTGCTAAAAAGTATAGTTTGGAATCTTCAAAATATTCTAGACGAGTCCCAGTAGCTCAGTGGATAAGGTGTTCAATTACTAATCAGAGGATTGGTGGTGCGAATCCGTGCGATGGACTTGACAAAGAAAAGTAAAAAAGTAGTGATCTTGCGATCGGAGGGTTGCCAGCTTCGCTACAAAAATACTAGAAAGTCGTCCAGAACATGCTACGAATTATACTGGCGTGTATAAGGGACTGGTGCACAATAAATCTGATCGGGGTCCAATGTCCTGACGCCTATTGAGGTTGCGTCGGGTGCCAGCTCAGGTGTTGTCCTCGTCATCTGCCCACGGTTTTAAAATAACGAGGTGCATGTATGAATGTGTGTATGAATGTGTGTGTATGAATGTGTGTGTATGAATGTGTGTGTGAAGGTGTATGTGTTCCCGGGTCTTTCCTTCGAGATTGACCCCGAACCGTAGCCAATAGCCCACTGTGCAGCTCTAGTGCGACGTTGATTAAACAAACCAACCAACCAAACCAAACCAAATATTCTATATAAAATTATAGTATCTATGTTTTAACGAGTTATTTGATATTGTTTTGCTAGATGGCAGGTATGCTTTTCCAGGAAAGAAACATTGAAATCGTTTTTATCAGTGCTTTATTTTCTTTGATTTGGAGTTTTTCGAAATGTCAAGGATTTTTTTATTAATAATTGAGAAATTTATAACTTTTTAAGAATATTGTAAAATATGATTATATTATAAATTGGACTGCAAATTGATGAGCTCTGTGAGTAGTAAGATGAAAACTCTTCTAATAGAAAATTGAGTTAAGAATATTAAAATAAAAATACATCGTTAAAACTGCGCAATAAAAATACATAAAATCTAAACATATTTCGGGACATGCAAATCCTTCCATGAGCAGATTTTTTCTTTGTGCTGATGAAGGGAGATATGTCTCCAGAAACATGTCTAGACGTTATGTACTTTTATTTTGTAGTGTTCATGTTGTATTTCTTTTTTAAAAGCATTGAATAGTATTCTTTTTATTACTAAAGTACAAACAAATATTTTTAAGGAAACGTTTATTGTTTTAAAAATAACTATTTATATAAATATCAAATTATTTTAGTACACAACACTTTAATAATAATGTTTATGTATAAGAGTTCAAAGTATTTAAAAAAAATGTTAGTTTAAAATTTCAATTTAAAAAATAAGCCCCAGGGTTTTAAAAATGTTTTATTTTTGAAAATATATACAAACAATTATGACATTTTTGTGTAAAATATTGCTTTTTTATATAAGTTAAAGTTTAGAGATCTATTTAATACGTTAATGCCCTCTCCCTCCAAAAACATTTTGCAAACTGATTATCTCGAAAATATTTTGATACATTTAAAAGAAACTATTTCATTTTTGAATCCGAAGATATTTAAACGGTTTTTGTAATATGAAAGTGTTTTCTGCTGCTTAAATTGTTTTCTTTCTTAAATATCTTAAAAATAGTATATATTCAGATTTTAAAATGTAAAACAATATCATATAATCTAATGAGTTTAAATGTTGGTTACATTGCTTAAAGAAACTGGATATTCCCAAAAGTGATATCATGGCAAGTGTCGATATGTATGTGAGTATTACGATTTAAATAAAAAAATGTAAATATATAAACTGAATTAAATAAATAGATGATCGTACATGTAAAAATAAACATGTCAAAAAATATTTAAAAATAATACAAGCGATGAATTTAATAGAAAAATAATACCATTTTTTAAAAAAAATATTTTCAAAATATTCCTTTCATTCTAAAACTTAAATATCCCAAACTCCATAAAAATACGTGTGCATATTAAATTTGTCTTCGTTTTTTCTCAAATTGAGATAGGATTAACATATTTGTTTTTGCTTTGGTGTTCCTCAATATTAAACATGTTTAATAATTGAATGTGTAAAACTCACAGGAAGTATTTTGACTATATTCAAAATCTCCCTTTTTTAACTTCTTAAGTGAAGAATGCTTTATATATTCATTTTGCATTAAATTTGCATCCACCATCCGATACTACCACTTAGTTAAAGTTAGTTAACTAACATTAAGGTTATTTTACGAATATTGTTAAGGTTAGTTAACTAATATTATTAATTTTAGTTAACTAATATTATTAATTTTAGTTAACTAATATTATTAATTTTAGTTAACTAATATTATTAATTTTAGTTAACTAATATTATTAATTTTAGTTAACTAATATTATTAATTTTAGTTAACTAATATTATTAATTTTAGTTAACTAATATTATTAATTTTAGTTAACTAATATTATTAATTTTAGTTAACTAATACTAATAAAGTTAGTTAAGTAATATTTGAAATAATATTGAAAATTTAACTAAGTTATATCATAGTTGTTAATTCTTTAAGTATATGTAAAAATGACTAAAAATATAATTACATTAATTACTAATCAAAATAAATTAAATTTTCTTATGCAGGTTGCTGTAAATTTGATTTATTCGAAAGAAAGACAATTTATGATTATAAAAATTATAAGTATATCTCTTAAAATTGAGTAGTTTTAAACGTTACCTAAGCAGCAAAATATTTTATTTTGGATAAAAATCAAGTTACTAATATCGGTCATATGTGAAAATATTTTAGTGTGCATTTTACTGAACGCATAAAAATATACAATACAGAGTTTTGATGATTTAATGAATTTTAATGATTTTTAATGATTTAATGATTTTTAATGATTTAATGATTTTTAATGATTTAATGATTTTTAATGATTTAATGATTTTTAATGATTTAACGATTTTAAATGATTTAACGATTTTAAATGATTTAATGTTTTTTAATGATTTAATTAATGATTTTTAATGATTTAATGATTTTTAATGAGTTAATAATTTTTAATGATTTAATGATTTTTCCTCAAATATAATTTGGGGTTAAAATTAGTATTTGATTACAGTATAATTTTTATTAATTGTAATAAAACGAATAAATTTAATTTTAGTTAATACAAACACAAAAAGGCAGAGGTCGAATTATTTACTAGTTTTTCTTGAAAAAAAGTATTTTATTTGTTAAAATTGGATACCCGATTTCATTGCAGTTTATGCGAAATCCATTTCATAGTTCTGGTATTGAAAATGAAATGCCCGAAGGGTTAGGTCCACCAGTATAGTTGTCAGAGGTATACCTATTAACCTACGTCCATATAATTGACAACCAGGGTCTTCGCTTATCCCCAGAGGCTTTTCCAATAAGTGCTGCTTGACACTAGTGGTTGACAGCAGCACTGACAGCATTTTTTTTTTCAATGAAGGGTTCAAACTTGGGGCGAACCACTTTATTAAAAGAACACTTTTATTTGGGAGTGAGACTGCGGTTTCAAATAAAGAAACGTTATAAAAGATAAATGCAATTTATTTTGGCGCAAGGTGTTGTGGTGTTGTAGAATTCAATATTATTGGGACAAGCATCCATTGGGTGAATAGAGTTATTTCGAAGATTCAAGAAATAAAAGTCACCCGGTGAATATTTTGAATTATTTGGTATGTACTTCGAACGACGATTTGATTATTTGTAATAACATTTTTGTTCAAATTTTAAATATGGTAAAAAAATTTAATTGTATTGCATTGAAAAATGTTTGAATTTTCAAACCGAAGACAAGTAAATAATTCTTAACAACTATTTATTAATATTTAAATGATATATTGTTAGTTAAAATTTCATATTATTTGCTTTTTTCATCATATATATTATTTATGTAGTAAATATCCATTTTACGACCCTTAAACTCAATGGATTTCAGCACATAAGGGATCAAAAGAAAGAGAATGTTCAAGAGCAGTGAGACCGTTGATAATGCTGCCATCTAGGAATGAGCAGAACTGTTACGTTTTTATGATTTTTTCGCTATAAGACACATGTTTATATTTGCCGTCCTTACAACGGATGTGTGTGGGGGTGGGGGTTGTTCATGCTAAAATTATCGCACGGACATGCCAGTATATATAGTATATATTTTGGTTGTGTCTCACACGCAACGAATCTTAACATATGAGGTATATAAAAAAATAATTTCTGGGACCAGTGAAGAATCGTACTTTTGTCTCATGAATATTGACGTTTATTTTTTTAAATGTGTTTAAAAATAATTGGTTTTTAAACAGTATTTAAACGAGCCGTTAGTGTGCTGCCATCTATAAAAATAATTATTACACTTTTTTTTTTAATTTTGGCTATAATATATTCGTTAATATTCGGGGAGTGGGTCGGCTGTTCATGCGATAAATTATAGCACGGGATTGCCATTTTTCTTTAGTTCTTTAGACACATAAGACAGCGAACTTCACATGGGAGTATTGCAAATGTGATGTTAGACAAGTCCAGCCAAAACCTCGACAATCAAAATATTTGGGGTATTTTAAATACTCCCTACTACAAATGTGTCTCACATTGGCTATAGTAATTAAGTTTGTACTGTATAATGTTATATTAAGTTCCCTGTTAACTAGCTGTAGCTTAGCTTAGCTAGCTAACTGCTGTTTCAAAATTAAGAGTAGTGACCATCCCCACCATCGTCAGTTGGACAATGAACATGATAGAACTGACGGAGGATTAGCAGGACAGAACAGATAAAACATGTTTGACAGATATTGGACCTAAAAATCAGAAGAGAAACATCCACCTTTTTAAATACCTTTCCCAAAATTTTTCGTAACAATTATTAACATAAATTCTACAATTCGTACAATTATTTCGAGCAATTTTTCGTACAATTACTTTGTGCAATTATTTTTACAATTATTTTAAAATACAAATACAACGTTAAAATACGCAATAAAAATTCATCAAATCTGGACATGTTTCGGGAGATATGAAAGTCTGAAAAAGAATGAAAAAGTCTGTAACAGACTTTTTCATTCTCTGCTGATGAAGGGAGACGTATCTCACGAAACATGTCCAGATTTGATGGATTTTTATTGCGTATTTTAACGTTGTATTTGTATTTTAAAATTCTATAACGCAATGTTTCTATAAGACGAGTTTTTATCTTATTCTTACAATTACTTTGTTCAATACTTTAAATTATTACTTTGTTCAATTACCTTGTTCAATTCGTCGTACCACTACGTCGCGTACTTATTTGTACAATTACTTTGCTTAATTCTTCATTTAATTAGTTCTTACAATATATTCTTCCAACAACAGCTTCTCAACATCTATAAATTGTCATAGTCATTAACCATTAATATCCCACTTTATAAGATTCCTCGAATACCAAACTGCCACATTATCTCTAGACATTATATTCATCCATCAATTCAAAAGAAGACCCTACATCGATGACTTCGTCATAAAGATCTCAATCAATCTAGCAGAAGGTATGGAGAATGACGTTTTATCTACGTTGTAAAAGCGTCAATAAAAAGGGATGATTGCGACGTAAAAACGACTGATATGGGGCCCCAGAAGGAGTTGGGATACAATATTAAGGTATTTAGTACCTACACATTTATCGATGAATTCAAAACTTCAGGAACTTCAGAAGATGGTATCTGCTTTAATAAATTAATTGTGGATAATAAATTACCTAGACAGCATTTCAATAAATTTATGATTAAATCTAATATATATGTCTAAACGGAAATTATACTTATCCATAGAGGAATACAGATTTTACAAATTTGATAAACTTAATATTTTAAATATTTCCTATTGGTTTTATTAAAATAAACATTACTAAACATTAAGTATCGTAAATAAATATGTCATTTTGTGCCATGTCTAAATATTGAACTGTCATGTCTAAATATTGAAATAACATGTCTAAATATTGTTATTAATGCATAATTACCCACATTTTATCATTGCAAGAATGTAACATTTCACCATTATGTAACAATTAAATATATACGAAGCATTATGATTCGCTAATGAGTAAATATCCGTCATTATATCGCCAAAATGTCGCCAAACTATCAAAAAGTTCGCCAAATGAATACATATATCGACCAAATTAGAAATGTTTCACACTTGACCTTTAAAACAAGTTGAAGGTCAACATATGTATAGTATTTTGAAACCCCACCCCATCTCTCTTCCCACCCTTTAGAGGAATTGGCTTCTTATTAAAACCGCCATTTGGCGCTACGGTGAAGAATTCGACTAATAGTCTGCGTAAGCCCGGACAACGCCGCTAGTATAATATATTTTAAAGTAAAATAATATTTTCTAAAATTTAATCCCGTTTTTATTAAGCGTTAATTTCAAATCAATGACGTGATTTAGAAGCATATTAGGTACAAGTACACTTGCACGTAGAAATTAAAAAGTATTAGTGTAGGTATACAACAATTAATTTATACATCAACTACTCTTTGATAATGTAGCAAAAGTAGAAACCATTCCCCTTTTAGCCAAAAGAAATAACCCAATACATTTATCAGAAACATTTCTAAAAGTATTAATAGCTCCTGAAAATCCACGGACATATATAATAATAACTTCCAATTTTGAAATGAAGCCAAGATCGTGAGAACATACATCGTAATACCTCTGCCGCGATCTTCGTGCAGTAGATAGCAGGATGGGGCGTCGGCGAACCACACATAATGACCGCAATTGCTTCTTATCAAAACTAATGATATTCTTTTTGGCTCATTTTTCTTCTCAAGAAGTTGGATGGGTGCTGCCAACCCTGCCAAATCAGAAATTGCAAAACCGCCAAACTGATATCAAAACCGCCAAATTCAGAAATATAATAATCCCATTTTTTATAAATACTTGACAATATCCATGTATTTTAGGAAGTAAATAATTTTTAATAAAAAACATTAAACAAATAATTACAATTCATTTAAAACAAATCAAAATAGATTAATGTTCTTTCAATTAAAATAACTAAATTGGCGAAATGTCGCCAAATTGGAGAGCCTTTTAAGGGAATATTTGAAGTCAATAGCAATGCACCCTGAGGAGAATTGAGTCATTTTGTGGGATCGTTACTGAAATACTTGAAATATAATAAAATAATGACAAATGATTGCAGCTATATTTTCTGCTAATATTATATAAGCTTCAATTTACAGAAAATCGTAGATCTTTTCGTCTGAGGTAAGATCTATTTTAAAAACCCAAATGTTTAGCTTATAGCTCTAGGTATACCAAATAAGATATGTGTCTTGTTAAGAATATTCCTTAGGGCTATATATGTAGCTTTCTTTTGAATAAATTTATTATATAGCCTACACACACACAATATCGCTCTGAATCTCAAATTCATGGTGAGAAACATATATATAAATACAGAAGAAAAGGCATACGACTATTATTATGTACATAAATTCAGTTTGAATTCATTTAGCATAATTTAGAATTTCATCCTATAATAGTTTTGTACTATTTGGTTGAATTGTATTTTCAATAAGGTTGACGATTCTTAGGTTTTTTTTTGCTTGCCTTTAGTAAGTTAACAAAAATGAAAGTAAATTTGAAGTTTAGGTTAAAAAAAAAATTGTTATTGTCACAGTGTTCACACATTTAAAACAATTTCAGAATACACTCAAACCTGTTTTTGTGCGATGGATAGGGACCGCATAAATTTTTTTTTAAAAAAATCGCACAAAAGTTCACGAGTAGCTATAAAAAATAGTTTTCGCAACACAATTAATTTATTTAAGGGGTGGATAGAGACCGCATAAAAAAAAGTATCACATAGAAAATAACTCAAAACCTTACGAAGTAACTAGGAATTGCTTTTTTAAACGAAATCAAGACACGAGGCTTGACAGCTACTTGGAATCTCGCCAAACCTTTTGGAATCTGATTTAGAAAATACACATTCGAACATTTAAAAATATTTTATTTACATATGTACTTATTTTACACATACAAAACTTTTCAAAACGTATAACCATTATCCTTCGTAGTCTGACAATACGCGAACTTGGTTCAAAATCGCTTTCGTCAATTGAAGATACTACCTCGCACTCGTTTAGAGTTGACTTTTTTTCGGTTACCATGTAGTCAGTGATTAGTTTTTGATACGTCTGTTGTTGCACTAGACGCTTGTATATGTCTCGGTAGCCAAATAATCAATTATGTTCCAATTTGATTGAAATTTTCATATACCGCACAAAAAAATCGCACAAAAAAAATCGCACTACACATAGATATATTTATTTTTATGGAAAAAGGCATATTTTAAAGAGATACTGCCTAAATAAACAGCCATTACACACTGTACAAATGTATGATAACTGTATTTAGCCATAATACATCACTTCCATTTATCTTTAACAAGGTATAAACAATTAAAATTTTAAACACATTCAATATTTTTCAAGACCGTTTTACCAAAATCCCATTATTAGTTTTCACTTAATTATAACTTTTCCTTTTTTTCCAACCGCACCACAATTTTTAGAATTTAATGTTTTAACAATATACAATTTATTCTTTATGATACTGATACCTTTTATTGGTGTTTTATTGCTAAAATACCACTAAAAATATTTTATTTATTAACGTATTAAATAAGGGCTTATGCAGATTAAGTAAAACATAAATTATTTCAGAATTTTTTTTTTAATAAAATCAAGTACCTCATTTTCTTATTAAAATGTAGCTTAATACGAATAGACTAAAGCCAAAAAATATACAAATACTGAACTTAAAAGACTTAAAGAAATAAAGCAATTTAGAAAATTATCTTAGTTGGATAGAAGTAATTGTATGTAAATATAAAAAGAAAAGGGGGTTATAATTGTACTTTTAATGGTCATTTAAAAATGTATGCATAAACAAATCCTAATTTAAGAGAACTTCTTATCTTAATTCTAAAGTATATTTTAAGCTTTTAGATTTTTGTTAATGGCTCTATTAAGATAATAAAGGACATTCAAAATTTAGTTTTTTTATTTTCATCTTAAAATTTCATATTTATTGAAGATGAAAATTCTTTTGTTTCTATAAAAAGTTCGTGTTCTTAAATATGAGTATTCACTAGAGAGGTATTTCTACAATAAGAAATAAAACTGAAATTTTATTAAGTATCTGAAGAAAAATTAGCTTCAAGTTCCTTGAAGAAAAACTCCTTCAAACTCAAGCATTCCCAGGAGTATACTTCAAAATGTAAACATCCTTCATTTTCTTTCAATAAAAATATTAATTTATGTTTTTTTTTCATACTTTATAAATTACAACGTACAATAATTCATATTTTACAATTTTTAAATTAAATATTTAATCCCGAATAACACAACAATTTAAGCAATATTGTTTTTTTTTAAAATTAAGTTAATGAATATTGTATTTAAACACAGACAGTACGGATTGTAGTTCAAATAAAAGGAATTAATAACTTGCTCAAGCAAGCATTTTCTCACAATAAACATAACGTTGGTTGACGGATTGTTGCATAACGCAGTCTGACTATGCAATTTGCAAAGTTCTAGCTCAAATTCTCGTTCTGAGCACAGAGTTAAAATACATCACGAACTTTTTTACCCTCAGACAATTAACGTTGCGTAGTTCACTGGATCACCCGGCAGTTATTGGTACGCCAAATGCCCATGATGAGATATGAACGCTACAGAAAGCCTACCTCAACGATTGTGTTTCAATTATCTGCCATGGGTTTTTTGCTATTATTTTTTAAATTTTTATATCTTTCTTTTATTTATTTACTTATTTATTTTTGCTTTTACATCATTTGTGAGGGGAATGTTCCCCATATAGAGAAAACACTTGTATATTGTAACATCTCAAAATTTGTCTAAACCTCTGAGTGTGGTGCTCAAAAAATTATTATTCTGTCAGATAATAAGAAGTACAAAATGTATGAAGAAAATTCTACTGTAAACTCACAAACTGTAAAATTCTGTAAAGCATGCATATTATGGAAAATAATAAAGTTGGCGTTTGGTGGTGGTTCCGTGGGGGGTGGCTTTGCTCTGCTGGCCGGACCTGCGGTTCCACATACCCGTATATCCTTCGGGAGATGTCGGGTACATACGTCTATACATATTCCCTAATTTCTCTACCTGTAGCATACCCAGGAAAATAAAATTTGGCAGAGTTATCCGTTATACCTCAAGAAAATATATACGCTATTTTTGTTCTTCTATCTGATGTGCTCGTACTTCGAAATGATTTTTTATAATAAAATGTCATCGAAAACATGTTTTTGTAGCAAAATGAACACGATTCGTTTGTAACCGTCAGAAAATAAAATAATAAGTTTAAAACCAAATTAAGGAACAAATTAAATTATTTTAATTAGATATGCATTAATTTTTCAGCCAAATTATTAACCCTTTGTACTCATTTGTCCCCTCAGAGACAACGTAAAAATAAGTTTTTGTTTTCCTGATTTTTTATTTAAATAAACGATAACAGCATTATCTTGTGTTTACAAAAACATTTGTTTTTTCAATTAGTTCTTTTGTAGCTCCTAAACAGATTATGATGAATTTTTTTCAATGAGCCTAAAGAATTTTACGAAAAAGTACAGAAATATGAATAACTGTTACGTAGAAAGAACGCGAATTCCTAACCGCAATGTAATGCAAATGTTAAATCATAAAAAAATACGTAAGTGATTATAGCAAAATGTTTAACAAATTGTTATTTACTATTTGAAGATGTTATAATATTTTTTTGGGGTTTAACATGTAAATAACGTGTATTATAAAAAAATATATATATTTCTTGAAATACTTTTTGAATAATTTTTCTGGAGAAAGGATTAAAAAGGGATATGCGAATTTTATTGTAATAATTGTTATGATTTGGGTGAAAATACTACAAATATTATGTTTTATAAGAATTATTATTATATAATGTTTTTATTAATCAAACTATTTTAATGCTGATAAACATATTCTATATTGCAGATACAGGCACATAGCTAGAAAAATTGCATCTAAAGTCTCCATTTAGTTCTTCTTCTTCTTCAAGCATAGAAAATACTTTTAATATTATTTTCAGCTAAAATAACATTTTAATAAAAAAAACTAATTTCAAAATTTTCTTAATTAAACAACGCATATCCAAATGGCGATACATCAATTGATCATGCTTATTAACTTTTAGATAAAAGTTATATTTATTTCAGCAGCAATCAAACTTTATTCAAAACTCGAATCTCATCAAATACAAAACATATCGCACTTCCATATATGTCCCATCATTCTCGCATTACCACCAACGCTTTACACTAACGATATTTCTCACCACGGCAATAAATCTGAGACTCTACGAACTATTTAAAACCTTCCAACTGAGCCATCTTTCAAACAAAGGCACTCAACGGACGCGGTCAGAACGTAATGAGCAAGCGATAGTGTAGGATAGAAGAACCCGCTATCAGACCCTTCTACCCAGCACTACTCGTTTGCCTCAAAGTGGGTCAGATACTACAAGCCCGAGTTGGAAACTGCATTAGCTTCCGGCCGCCGAGATCAAATTCATTAAGTTGCATTAGAATCTGTAAGTGCTTTCTGATGACTTTATAATGACTCATCTCCAATTCGAACTTGTCGTTGTAAGTCTTCCCGCTAAAAGGAGAATTGGGGGATAAAAATAAATAGCGCTGATTCGAACACTTTCTGGGATTTAAATTCCAGGAATAGATCTCCGTTTTGTCCCTTGTTCGTGGCGGGTTAAAGTTTAAAAGTGGTGTGGTGACGATCTTAAGAGTAACGTTGGAGATAAAGGTTCCTTGGGGAAAGTGATACAGGGGTAGGATTTGAATGGGGTTGTATATTCAAGATTGGGCTTGCTAATTATTCGATGTTACATCAACCGATTCGTTAGTTGTAGTTATATTTTTATGCAATTACACTCTGAGATGTAAAGATATCTTATGATATGATTAGATCCGCGTTATAAATATACTTAACGCGTTTAGATTGATGTTATAAATATACTTAACGCGTTTAGATCAACGTTATAAAGATACCTAACGCGTTTAGATCGACGTTAAAAAGATACTTAACGGGTTTAGATCGACGTTATGAATATACTTAACGCATTTAGATTGACGTTATAAAGATACTTAAAGCGTTTAGATCGACGTTATAAAGATAATTAACTCGTTTAGATCGACCTTATAAAGACACTTAACGCGTTTATATCAACGTTATAGAGATACTTTACGCATTTGGATCGAAGTTATAAAGATACCTAACGCATTCAGATCGACGTTATAAAGATACTTCACGCGTTTAGATCGACGTTATAAAGATACTTAAAGCTTTCAGATCAACGTTATAAATATACTTAACGTGTTTAGATCGACGTTATAAAGATACTTAACACGTTTAGATCGGCGTTATCAACATACTTAACGCGTTTAGACCGACGTTATCAACATACTTAACGCGTTTAGATCGACGTTATAAATATACCTAACGCATTTAGATTCACTCGTTCTATCACTCATAGTAACATCTAAGCTCTCCCCATCCCCATGTGTAATACATTTGATCAGTTGAATTATATTTTCTCTATTACTTATTTCTTTCAGAGTACACATATTAAAATTTCTTATTCTATCTTCATAATCTATACCTGACAAACCTTGAACCATATTAGTATCCCTGTGTTAAACTTTGTCTAACAAATAAATGTATTTTTTCTAAGATATGGTGATCAAAACTGTACAGCATACTTAAGATGAGGCCTTACCAAACTTTTATACAATGGTAAGATTTTATACTTAGATGTTGATCAAACACTTTTCCTAATGTTCCTCAACATTCGGTTAGCATTCTTGCTAGCCTCTGTAAATGGACATCCCGTTAAAAAATTACCCATTTACTAATACCCTCAGATCACATGCTACATGTATTTTTAATAGTTCTAAAATGATATGTTTCTGTTTTAAATGTTATATTAATTGTAATTATCAATGATTAACACTTTATAATTTAATAAAGGCTTAAATAATCAAATAATGTGTTTAGTTAATTCTGCACCCGTAACGTTTGATTTTGCCTGTAGGGCCTTCAGCATCAGCTAAATACATGTACATAAATCAGTGTATAAATATATAGAAAATACATTAAGTGATTGAATATGGTTTATTAATGCGAGAATGAACAAGGCCAGAATACTCACAAGGCATCTGGGATGGAGGCTATTTAGTAAGCCTGACCATTTATTAATTAATTATAATGTAGATGTAGTTTATTAAGTTGATTTTTGGTGTACTGTAAAAAAAGGTGCTCAAAAATGAGTACATGAATATACTCGTTTTTCTTTGAGTACAATTGCACCGTAAATGAGCGATGATGTACTCAAATTTAAGTAATCGTACTTTCTCAAAAATGGGCAGTGGGATTTAATATTGTTGATCCCAGCTTCTGTTTAAGCCAACTTATAAAAGCGACCTGAAGAACTTAAAATAGTTAAATAAGTTAGTTATAAATATGCCTACGCTACAAAAGAATGGTTTTAAAATAACCCATCAGAAGTATAAATTCAAACAACAATTCCTCCAAACCAGTATTTTCTACTTTATTTCATTACAGAAGAAGCATGGTCGTTATATGCGTAGATTTTACACTATCAGCACTTAAGTTTTAAGTATTAAAATAGCTAGTTCCTTCTACCATTTTATCTTGGCCATTGGAAGGCTTATCTATCTAGATTTATTTGCAAGCACAATGGAAGACTTGACTGCAAGAACCAGACAGTTTCACATTTTTCTAATTTATACTTTTTCACTTAGTCCTGTATCGATTTGTGCAAGAACCAGACAACTCTAAATAATTACTATTGCGATATAAAGGTAAGGGAACTATGCTTTGATATTAGAAGATGCAAAAAAAACTTCAGTGGTTTTTTTGTCCTATCTGAATAATTTTGAAAATTTATGTTAATTATTAGATTTTATAAATTATTTTTATACTCCAATACATATTTTAGCAACTTGTGTCGAAAGTTTTCACTGTAAAGGCAATTTTTTAAAGTTTGAAAAGCAATATAAAAACAATTTTTTTTTATTGCATCATCATTTTGGGAACAACAGCATATATAATACTTCAATTTTTAAGTAAATTGTATTGAACATATAACACCCTTTCGTCTATGTTAATCTACTATAATTTTTCCATCGGCTTCAAACAATAAACAACGCATACTTATTGTTAGGTTTTCTTAACGTTCTAATCACCACTACAAAAGCAAACTCTTGCATTTTGATACGATGCAAAAGTCAAGATTAATTGTAATTCAAAACAACGCGACTAGCTATTTTGAATAATTGACTAACCTCACTTTACCTGCAGCCTGAAGCAATCATTAGGTAAGGATAATATTTTTTACAAAGCACATCCTATTTTTCAAACGTCAATGAACATACCCAGTATTATCAACTACCTAATATGAATCGTAGATGAATCTCCGTACCGATAGGAAGTCTCGTTAGAAATTGATTACTGATTTTCATCAAAACCCGATGAAAAGTAGAATTGGATTTGGCGTCAAAGAAGAAAAACGCTAACGACTTGCCTCTGGGGGATTAGGGCTAAGAAAATTAACTTCTAAATCTCGCCATTTTTCACAATAAATCTAGGTATATGTCTTCATTCCATTTGTCTAGGTAAATTTTGTCTTCTGTGGCTTAATTACTTGTGTGTGTAGCAACATTTTTAATGCAGATTTTAAAAATAAGTTTACTGTTAACTTTTGACGATTCGAGCCGCAAAGTCGCTGTTTGTTTCGAGATTTTGAAATGCATGCTTGTTGAAAGAGTTCTAATTATGTTGATGGAACATGCAGCGTTGGTAATTAGTAACGAATAGTTGTTCTGTAAAAAGGCGAATTCAGACTCGTATACTGTGTGGAAAATTTAAGTAAGTCACAAGAAGGATGCTTTATTACGAAGGAGTGATGTTAATGACATTAAAAACTAGTATGTTAACGAGGACGTTGCCACCGGAGTGACGTCATTAGAGTAACTCCTATAAAATTGCTGTTATCCGTGAACCTGCCGTTTTCTTTACTTTATATCGCTCTATCTAATGTGCTATATTTGAGGCTGCCTTCATGATTGTGCAGTAGTTACTAACGGCCAAAATCGTGAAATGAATAAACGTTTCAATTAAAAAAAATATTAATTAATATATCTTTATTAATTTTCATTAATAATAAACATTTTAAAACAAAATTATATCAATAAATTATATTCATGTATTTTATAGAAAAATATAGACAGTGCTTCAAGTGTTTTAGTTACAATAATATTAAAAATTTTGGATTTTTTTGTTTTATTCATTTTTCTACACATACAAGTTTGCATTAATTCGTAATAATTAGTGTATTATTAGTTGTAGTTTCAAATGTTAACAAATTATTAAAGTTCTGCGTGGGTGTATTCAACGCCTTTAATAGAAAATCTGCATTATCGGCCATCGGCGATCGTTTTGGCATAGTGTTGACCTGCTCAAGTAGCTGACCCAGGTCCAAGCTACTCGCAGAAGAAGAGTTATATTGATGAAAATTAATATTAAAAAAAATACCGACGTGGGTGGTAGTAGTAAAAAAATTGTCTGATATTTTCAAGACAATTAAATAGATACGTGGAATAACGCAAGAACGATGAGTTGAATGGAGTGAAATGATGATACATCTTCTTGTATATATTTTCTTAGATACGGAAATGAAAATCTGAACAACAAATTTAAATATGTACATATTATGTATGAAACTTTGTTAAAGGTATTCAAAAAATAATCTTAAAGTATTTATTGTGTGAAATGGATGTGAATTTTCAGATTTATAATCATGCTACAACTATTTCTTTAAATTTTAAAATTAATGGACATATGTGCTTCTAAACATTTTTATAAATATATTAATGAGTTATTTTCCTTGTATAAAAACACTTCTACAATTTTAATTTAACGATATTAATTTTTTTTATCTATTTTATCTTTTATATTACACATTTTTATAATGTTTTCTAAGAATTAAATTATGCAGTCTGTTTATCATCTATTAGCTACAAATGATCCCGAACGTTTTTGAAAATTCGATTTAGTTTTGTTGTTATAAATTATTAAACAATTGACGAAATGTCTAAAATAATCGCCAATTCTGCACGTTTTTTCAAAAGTGAAAATATAAAACTGCAATAAGTAGTTTAAAAATATACTTTTTCCCATTAAAAATATAGTCATGTTCGCAAAATCCTCATTTCTTAGATGGTATTCAGATTGAAATGATAACTTTAAATTAAAATTAGATGTACTATGTATGTGAAGTACTATACATATTTTTCGAAATCTGATCGGTAGGAAAATGGAAAGGATATGGGAACACCCGGTTTCCTATAATTTAATATATATCTTATTGGCGAATTATTTGTAGCGCCAATTATCTTACGTATATGGTATTTTAAAATTAAAGATGGCGATTAGAATAAAAGTTGGCTCACTTATGCTGCTGTTGGAACACGTTTCGCTTTCCAATGATCAGAAAAAAAATTGAGCTGAAACAATTCTGCAGTTGATCTTTTCCAGTAATGATTTATATAACTAAAATATTATTGTTGTTAGGACACATCGTCCTTGTCTACATTGTATGAAGCCAGCATTGGTTTTAGAAGCAAACCAAAGATGATTGAGCGTCATCGGAGCACTAGATGGAGCCCCTTACTTAAATAAACGTTTCTTAGAACACATAATAATTGAATATCTATCTACCCAATGGTAGTTAAACATAACTCTAAATTCTATCATTGCCCTCAAATCTAATTTCACCAGTCATTAAACCTAAAGCCCTCCATTCATACCCAACCTCGCATAATTGTATTCCACCTCAATCATACCACGCCCGAGCCATTTCTTCGTTCCGAAACCAATTTAAATTAAAAGGAGTTCCTCATATTCTCAGCAGCTTCCTTCAACCTCCCGGTGCTAAATTACTTCCAATCGATTAAAATACGCCCTTGGGGGCCACTGGAATGGCAGCCATAAACTGGAGAGTTGAAGTGGTTATTTGACCAACCAGACAGCGTGAATAGTTCTGGGTGATTAATGGCTGATCGATGTGTGTGTGGGGGGGGACTGAGGGGATTTGACTCTTGACGTTTTAAATGGTCGCCATGCGATGGCGGTTAAAATGGCAGGAGCTAAGATGATTTGGGGGGAGTAAGTCAGGTTAAATATACCGTAAGATCTTTAGAATTAGTTCGGATAAGGGGAAATCGCAACCAGATTGAATTGAATACAGTAGAATATAAATTGTGAGTTTTGATTGGTGGATGCTTGAATATATATTATATTATAGGCTATTCGACTTAAAGAAATCTATTTCAAAAGCAAAATATTAAAAATTGTTACTTGGAAATAAATAAAATTTACTAATTTTTGATTACATTCGCTGCTTATCATGGCTCCGAATACATAAGGTTTAATTGTTTGAAAAAGACATGTACTCAAAAATGTGTAAAATGAATAAAAATAGCAGTTGCTTGCCTACAAAGGATGTCTTCATAAAACACTTTCAATAAATATCAACAATTACAACCAAGACATTACCGGGAATAGAACCTAGATCCTCATGCACCGCATTTCAGTATCCCATCTGTTGTACTACCAGGACGACGGAATAAGTTATAAACAGAAGACATGTTAAAAAAGTGTGCCAAGTGAATGGGAAGTCAGATATTTGAGTTGTAATAATTCAGTTTCTTTAAGCAATCGACATCACATAATGTGGAAAAGCATCTTCTAAACAACTACTTTAAGTTTGTCAGGTCGCTTTCTTAATATGGCTTGAACATAAACTAAGATTGGCAATATTAACCGCAATTAAACCACACTTCTCATTTTTGAGAAATTACGATTACTTAATTTGAGTACGCCATCCCTCATTTACGATGCAATTGTAGTAAAAAAACAACTATGAAAAACGAGTAAAAACTTGTAAGTACTCATTTATAAGTAACTTTCTTTACAGTGTATAATTTAAGTTTAATATGTAGCAATCGAAATCAAATAAGGTAAAAAACCATTTCCAGAGCTACTATTTTAAGTTTGTCAGGTTTTATTACGATCACTTGAACAACCATTTTATAACAGCTATCTTTTCATGATTAGGGCTTAAGTAAACACACAGTAAATTAAAAGTATTTTATAATTTTAATGAATCATGGATAACTAATAAATGTTAATTTGTGTATTTCTCCTTACTTTTACACCATATTTTTCACTAGGCTATTTTACTAATGACAAAATACGTGCAATTAAAAGTTTCAATAGATAAATAAAAACAATGAAATTTAAAAAAAGTATAATTTTAGTACTTAATTTTATTTAACAAATACAGTTTACTAATTATTCATTTTGGTAAATTTGCAATATGGAAATGGAATGGAATTTTGGATATGGAAATTTTCAATACTTTGAAAAAATTTTAAGCTGGCAAACTAATTAAATCTAAATAACTTGTAATTAAGTCAAATTACTAAAAAAATTCACTTAAGCAGTGTAAGAAAAACTTATCTACTGCACATTAAAATTGATTTCTATATGCAAACTAAATAGTTTTATGCCTATTATTTAGTGAGTGTTCGTATACTCATGGGTGAAGACATATTTCTAAAACATTAAAATTAAATCTTTGTAATGAAATACGTATGAAAATATAACAATATGACAAATTAAGCCTATTAGTAAAATTAAAGATTGAAACCCAAAAATAATTCCATTTGTAAATAATAATTTCCCCAGGGTAGACAACAACACAGAATAAAAAAAAATAATATATATATTTCTAAAATAAATTAAAACATCACACGTTTTATTATTTAAAATTTTTATTTATACAATTTTCTTCTTAAAACTGTACAGGGAATACTACGAAAATGTTTTAAACATAGCAAAAATTTAATTAAGTGTACTTTGCATGGAAATCCTTAGAAACATCTCTTTCTTATACGTTTGAGTCAGCAGCCTAAAGAACCAAGAAAGTGTTTTTTCCACTGCTGTACGAGAAACCACAGTTTTTACTTTTTTCGTCTTGAAAGCAGTGTCGTCTTTTCTTCTTCTAAAAAGAGTCTCAGATATTCGGAATTCTTCTGAAATTTCGATATTTTCCAGCGTTCTATTTGCTTATGGCAAACTAAGACTCCCCAAAGATAAGTATAACGTTCGAGACGTCAAAAAATAAAGATAAAAAATCACTGCTCTGACAGAATTTTTATCTTTAAAAAGAAATATACGATTTTCTCCCTATTGATACAAACAGTGCTATGCATTGTTTTTGTTAAATTTTTGAGAATATTAAATTCTGGGTGACGAATTGGTAAAGAACCATGCTAATACTGATGTTTATAATTAATTAAGAAATGATGTGTAAAATAAGAACACACTCTATGTATATATATATATATATATATATATATATATATATATATATATATATATATATATATATATATATATATATATATATATATATATATATATATATATTTATATTTCGAAATACTATTTTGAAAAGTTCAAAATGACATGAACTACTGTCTGGAAATTGTCTTCCTATAGATGGAAATGTAACTTATTTGAAATAAAACTCCAATCATCCCAAATCTCCTACTGTTTTATTATTCAACCTAAGTTGTCTCGCTTTTGAAGTATTTTAACAAAGAAGGTGGGTCTAGTAAGTAGCATTTTATTTCTATTTAACAGCGCACAATCGAACTGCGCACTAGAAAAAACCCTACATCTCCAATCAACCATCTTAGTGGTAAAAAACGAAGAAGAAAAAAAAGAATAACATGGATATTTAATGTTAAGAGTCCCAAAAAACCACAAGTTTTTTCTTCTAATTCAAACAGCAGCCAATTTGTGACCAAAAGCTGAAGTTTCCTTAGTCATGGACTTTCAGAAAATAAAAGACGCAGAGACTAATAATTTAGCAAGGAGAAAGAAATATTTATTTTGTGTATTGGAGCAATGGAAATTTCCTTTAACCAAATTCAATATTTCTCACGCAGTGCTATTAAGAAGCAGACGCTTTTTTATTAGTTTTCTGGGTACAAAGTGTTTATTTTCCTCACTACCACCAAACTTGATGTTTTTATCTTTGCTTTTTTATCCACTAAGATCTTCCGGGTTTTTTTTAGGGTTTGTTTCTTTTGGTTTCTCTACTTATTTTTGTTCGATTGCTCGCTTTTGTAGAACAGTAGCGAAGAAGGCGCGAAACGTTGAGGGGAGCAATATTGGTTTTTTTTTCCTTCGGAAAAAAAATCTTTATTGGTAGAAAAATTTAATGTTGCCCGCAAGTTTCTTTGTTTATCCTTACAGTGAGCAGTTTTGCATTAATTTTTCTGAGAGAGTTTTGAAAAGCGTGGCGCAATCTTAATGTTTAAATAATAGGGATGCAAAAATGTTCATTCTTACGTAAGAATTAAATTTTCTTATTCTGCATCTTTGCATATAATTTTTTTTTGTATAAAGAGTATAAGAAAATATTTTTTAAAAAAAGTTTATATTAAAAACTGAACAATGCCAATATAAAGTGCAGGACGTGCTCTTTTGGTCAAAATAATTGTTTGTTTTTGTGAAAAGGTTTGTATTATATTTAATCAGCTTACTTTTGTTAAGAATAGAATATTTTTAAAATAGTTTAGATATAATATTTTTGATTATTATAGAAAATTAGGAATATATATATATTGGTAATTCCACGCGTGACTTACACTACATTTGACAATTTATACCACATTGTAGGCTTAATTAAAAAAAAGTAATTTATGTTTTAAAATAACGTTTTATGTCAGTTGACATACCAGACATATATTCGTTTTTTAGACAATGTTAATTTTTGTCATTTTGTTTTACTTTGATTTTTAAAAATAAAAATTTCACAGTGTGACTTACACTACAAGAAAGGACACGATTTTTTGGATATCATTTCAATTTACGTTTTCTTCCTCATGCTTTGATATAAAAAAAATGAAATTATGCCAGTTTCGTTGTATAGGGTTTGAATTTTAATCATGTAAAAAATATATTTCTAGATGTGTTTTCAAATTATTTTAATTTTAAGTAATCGGTGTGACTTACACTACTACTGAAACGTGACTTACACTACACTCACATTAAGCACTGGTAACATGATATAATGTGAAAAACTATAATAGAATTTACAATCAAAGTTTCAGTCAGGCAATTTTTTTTTATTTTTTCAACAATTACAACATTTGGGGCACCTGCTTTTTCTGCCCATTGAAAATTATTCTTTGTGCATTGAAAAAATCCACTTTTATTGTAGAGCCTTCTTTATAAATGAATAATCCAGCAAAATTTTTCACTTTTCTTCTTCCTAAAAATAAAAACCCAGGCCCGTCGCACCGGGGGAGGGGGTTTGGAGGTGAGTCCGACCCTCCCAATAATCTGGAAACCCTGAAAGTTTTGAATTTCCACTTTAAAAAACCCCGAGTTGGGACAATTTATGCCTGAAGAAAATTAATATTATTAACAAATAAAAGATATGGAAGATTAGAAATTAAAATTTCTTATTCTATCTTTATAATATATATATATATTAGGAATGGATGCAGTTTAAATGTTGATGAATTTAAATAAAATTTCAGTTTTATTTTGTTTACAGTTTCAATTGGTAGCTATCCACTATTTGATTATATAGGTTCCAGATTATATTACAATTTCAAAAAAATTATAATTTATTGTTAGTTTATTTAAAATTAAATGTTAAATTTATGCGAGTTAGAACTAATTTTAACTATTTTTCTAACTTCAATTCGATTTCTAAGGTAAATTTTATCTTTAATTAGTTGTGAAAGAATTATTTTTATAATAAACGTATCAAAAGATGGTTACAATATAGTAATTCGTGTAAATTGCGCATTTTTATTTTTTTAAATGTTAACTAGTTTTCGAGTTTTACCATACGTAAAGCTATCTATTAAAATAAATTTATGTTTAAATAATAAACAAGTAGTTCTGGGAAAACTAGATCTCTCGTACGAAAAAGAATCATCAAGAAAATATATACGTTGTTTGTAAATGGATTTAAGGTAGATTCATGTCAAATTTGAAGAAAATCGTACAACGTGTTTATTCGTAAATGCGTAATTAGCAAATTTATAAACAGACGAAATGCTGAAAAGTCGAGTTACAACAGGGACCTCGTTAGTTAACGTTTGATGAACTATATGTCAGTAAACTAGTAGTTTTGGAAACAGTATAGCTCGCGACCAAAATTTTTTAAAAAAGAAAACGTGGTTTGTAATGACTTCAAGAAGCAGTTAGGCCAAATTTCAAGAAAATGGAACAAAGTGTTTGGTCGTACCTGACGAGCAAATTTTCAAAAAGACGAAATCCTAAAAAGTCGCATTAAAACAGAGATCGCGTTGTCGCTCGGCCAATGATATATACTAAATCATGATGACACCATCTTCTTAGGGAGGCAAGGCAACTAGTTCTCAAAGCCTTGTGGATTGATAACTTGCCTTACAATAGGAGGCGTGTATCTGTAAGACGCATGGATAGATAACAATCCTTTCTCAAAGCACGGAACTCTGCGAATTCGGGTAGGTGCATTGAATGGTGGAGATACACTATTAAAAATTTCAGTTCAACGATGTACCATATCTTCGTGCAAAATAGAGATATGCAGCAAATTACACCACATTATAGATGAATCTAGATTGAACTAAAAATCCTTTATCGGCAAAAAGCGGAGGTTTCACCGATAATTGGTTCAACTTTTTTAACTGCAACCGAAATCAACAACAAATCGAAGAATATCGTCCAAGGAAGACACCAACGAACAAGGACATCCCGTGGCCCAGTGGATAAAGACGTTCAACTGTGAATCAGAGGATTCCTGGTTCAAGCACGATCGGTGGACTTGCCAAAGAAAAGTATAAAAAGTTCTGATCTTTGATTTCCAGCTTCGTAACAAAAATAATACTAATAAAATACTAAGAAAACTTTTTTTTTGAGTTTTATGCAACGTTATGAGTTTTGGTGCGACGTTTCACCACTAAATGGTATCCGTTGTAGCACAGTAAAATTTTGAAACTATAATACAAAGAAATGAAATACAAATACAACGTTAAAATACGCAATAAAAAATTCATTAAATCCGGACATGTTTCGGGAGATCAATCTCCTTTCATCAGCAGGAAATGAAAAGTATGTGTGTAATGAAATATAAATAAACCCAGAAATTGCAAGTGTTGCCAAAGGACAAAAAAAAAATATTTAAATGGGTTGGAATGAACTATTGTGTGCAAAAAATAGGGAAATATGGCCCAGAAAGAAACAAATGAAAAACAAGCCTGTGCACAAATTACTCTGTGAAAAAAGACACAAAGTACACACATAGACACTCACAAAAGACGAAAAGCAAAAAACTCGTTTAGTCATGAATACACCACATGTTGGTTACAGCTAAATGGGTACGAAATTGTGTTGCAAAATCTTAATAATTTTTAACAGTGTTCAGAAAAACCCATCCGAAGACGATATGTAGAAACAATTAATCAAATGCCACCTGCCCGAAGCGATACAATTACATGTTCGGCCGCAAACAGCATGCTTCAGACCTCATCCGTTTAAAAAAAAAAATCCCTTTCCGTATGTCGTAAGTGTCCCAAGCCGATCACTAGACACCTGTACGCTATAGGACACGGACACCTGTTGTACCAGCCCACACTTATAGGTTAAAGACCGAAACTCAAAAAAATTACAATTTCAGTAACATAATTACTGCAATTTAAACCAAATTCTCCATCCAATAAAAACTGACGTTCGGGACTACGTATCAAACGATCCACCAATTAAAATCTTTCATCTATCTATAAACACCCTCCATTGGATGAAATAGAAAAGTAACCAATTCCCCCGGAACAACTTTCAATCGTAATTGAAATCATCACGTTTCCATGGGAATCGGGGATAGCGGAAACTTGATCTAATTATCATAAAATTAATTGGTTGGAGATCCGACACCCCATTTCGGTGGGTTGCCCCCCTCAACAAACTCTTTAAGATAAGCTGCCAAAAATATCGATTGGGAATAATGCTCGAGGGGCGTACATTTGGTAAGATGGTGGGGAACGGTAAAAAGAACAACAAGGAGAAATAGTGTGATGAAACAATTTGAATTTTGTCAGTACAGTTTAAACTTTAAGGGGAGTGGGTGCAACAAATTCATCAATTTTTTTTTAATTTTATATATTGTTATTCTCAAACTATTATCTTTAAAATGATATATTACTTTTGTTTTTATTGCTATCGGTGGACTTGACAAAGAAAAGTATAAAAGTTGTGCTCTAGGGTTGCCAGCTCCGCTACAAAAATGCTAATAATAAAATATTAAGGAAACTCGAATTTTGAGTTTTATGCAACGTTATGAGTTTTGGTGCGACGTTTCACCACTAAATGGTATCCGCGGCAGCAAAGTACAATGAGGAAACTAAGCACCAAATGTTAGTTGCAGCTAAATGGGTACAACATTTTCGTGCAATGTCATAATAATTTTTAACAGTGTAATTCTTTGTTGACTAAATATGAAGATTCTGTTTAAAACTTTTAAAAGTCTTTGATACTAAACTTTTTTGAGATTTCTATAAATTCTTGTGACATGGGCCTCTGATTTTTGCCCTGATTTCTTCTGCCTTGTGTACCTGCTTCGCTCATTCCATCAAGGAATATTGAATAACCAAGCTAATAATAATCAGCAGAAATATTTACAATTTTCTAACTAATGTGCAAGTAGGTGTATTTATAAACTAGAAAACAAATTGTAACTTAGAATTCACTGTTAAAAATAGGTATTCAAAAATAAATAAAATGTACTCATTTTAAAATACAATAATGTTTATTATGGCTTCGAATACATACGTTTCAATTTTGAAGGAGACATGTATTAAACAATGAGTACAATGGGTAAAAATGAATAAAACGAACAGATGCTAGTGCAGGCACATCTGTCCAACGTAAGTAATGTTAAAAAAATACAGAAAAGCCAAACAATATGAAAGATAATTGAATTGTAATAACTCAGTTTCCATTTAAACAATCGGCATCAATTGATGTGGACAACCAAGGATAGTGAAGACCATATATATATATATATATATATAAGGTGTGCTCGTACTCGCGCTGCCTGACGGAAGGCGGAGAGAGCAACTATTTGACGTCATAGTGACGCCTACTTCGCCTTCTGTGGGCGTATCTAATGCTCTCGTTTGAACCAATGGCAAGTCTGAACTAGATGCGGGCGCGTTGTTTGATGGTGCTGCCATCTATTCGTTTTTTGGTGAACTATTAAAAAGTGATAAGCTAAATTTATTTAGTTACTTTTACTGCATTTTATGAATTTAAATTATATTTTAAGGATTGCATTTAGTATGGAAAAATTGCAAAAGAGTTGCTTAATAAATTAAGCGTATTAAAATAATATTAGCTGCCACGAGTGCATGTCCATGAATTTTGAAAGAGTAAAATAGTGGTCGGAACTATCCGGTCAATCCATTTGTATTGGACATATTAAATGAGTTACAATTTTAATCAAGTAAAATACGGGGACATAACAAACAAGGACGGATTAGTAGTGATGTTACCTGAACACAATTATTTACATTATTTGACTAATTAAAAATTAAATCACCAGTTGTTACCCAACAGGGATCGAACCTAAGTAGCAATGCTTGAAACACACAGCCAATGAGAATGATCAAAAACCGAAAGTAAGGCGGAGCTAAAATGATGTCAAAAGTAAGGCGGAGCTAAAATGACGTCATTTAGTTGCCTTTCCTTGCATACTTTCAAAAAGCGAAAAACGAGCGCACCTTCTATATATAGTGTTTACTATCCTTGGAGGACAACCATCTTCTGATCAAGTATTTTAAGTTTGTTAGGTCGCTTTGTTAAAATGACTAGAACAGAAGCTGAGATCAGCCAAGGATAGTGAAGACTATATATAGAAGGTGCGCTCGTATTTCGCTTTTTGAAAGTGGGCAAGGAAAGGCAACTATATGACGTCATTTTAGCTCCGCCTTACTTTTGACGTCATTTTAGCTCCGCCTTACTATCGGTTTTTGATAATTTTCATTGGCTGTGTGTTTCAAGCATTGCTAGTTAGGTTCAATCCCCGGGTGGGTAACAACTGGGGATATAATTTTTAATTAGCAAAATAATGTAAATATCTGTAAATAATTGTGTTCAGGTAGCTTCACAACTAATCCGTCCTTGTTTTGTTATATCCCCGTATTTTACTTGATTGAAATTGTAACTCATTTAATATGTCCAATACAAATCCGACACCCATTTTACTCTTTCAAAATTCATGGACATGCTCTCGTGGCAGCTAATATTATTTTAATACGCTTAATTTATTAAGCAACTCTTTTGCAATTTTTCCATACTAAATGCAATCCTTAAAATATAATTTAAACTCATAAAATGCAGTAAAAGTAGCTAAATAACGTTAGCTTATCACTTTTTAATAGTTCACAAAATAAACGAATAGATGGCAGCACAATCAACCAACGCGAGCGCATCTAGTTCAGCCTTGCCATTGGTTCAAACGAGAACATTAGACACTCCCACAGAAGGCGAAGTAGGCGTCACTATGACGTCAAATAGTTCCTATCTCCGCCTTCCGTCAGGCAGCGCAAGAACAAGCACACCTTATATATATATATATATATATATATATATATATATATATATGGTCTTCACTATCCTTGGAGATCAGCAATATTAAATCACCCTACTCATTTTTGCGAAAGTACAGTTACTTAAAATTTAGTACATCATCGCTCATTTACGATACAATTGCTCTAAAACATGTAAACACGAGTAAATTCATGCACTCATGTTTAGGCACCTTTTTTACAGTGTTTTAACTTAATGGCTATATGACTGGTATGGATATGTATGTTAGAGTTAATTTTTAAATTATTTTTATTGAGCTGCGCAAATTTTAATGCGTTACAGTCCCAAGTCAATTTCTAATTAAAATTTTAAAAATCACAAAGTAATTTCATTTGAATATCTTTTGATCTAATTTAAATAATTGAAGACATGTTATGACATTTCAGTTTTTATATATAGTTAATGTCTTCTAACTCTTATTGTCTCAATTTATGTATGAAATTTTTCTCAGTTAATGCGGGCAAAAGCCCCAGATTGCGAACAAATTACCTATTTTTTTTTGGTTAAAACAATGCTATACATATTTAATGAGAAGAAGTGTACAACATTTCAAAGCAGTAGAAGACAGAGAACATGTGTTTTTTTACATGTTTTTATACCTTTTATTATCTGCATACACACTTATCGTCGTCTGCAGCATTCGTCATTTACTCAAATTATATAGTTTTTAAAATTTGGTCACGTTTAAAATGCTAAGGATTCGAAAAAAATATACTTTAAAGTAACCTGTTAATATGATTTGAAGCTTCAATATTTATTTTATAAACGTGTGAATAATTTTTTTAAATTAAATTATAAATTATTTTTTTACGAATTACTGAATTGTGAAATTTGAATTTTGTTTTTGGCCATGAATGAAAATGAGTTTTTTTATAACAATTAAAGCGTATCAATCTGAAAACATCTATTCATGCGTCTGTAATATAAACTTTCACGTTATTTTAATCAAATATTTTTTTAAACATTGAAACTTGAAGTATTAGTAATGTGTTTAAAAATAGCCTATTTATGTTTAAAAACCGAAAAAGTAAAAATAAAATTTTAAAATACTATTTTTTCGTTGAGTATTGTTAAAAAAAAGATGAAAAATATAATGCAAAAAATGAATCCATTAATAAAAAAATTTGGATTTGAAGCTCCCTGAAATAAGAAAAAAATAATTATTTCTTACAAATTACAATTTTGAAAACTGTATAACCTTCAATTAATATAACCAAAATGTATATTTATAATATTCTAAAACAAACTTTGTTGAGAAATGTACTTCTGTTTTTACTGATATATTTAAAAGGTTCTTTAAAATAAAAGGGTATTGTCATATTTTATCAAAATGCAATTAATGAGTAATATATTTTACTATTAATTAAATTTCTAAGTTCATTTTCACAAACTTAAAACCTTACTTTCATAACATGTCAACCGCAGCTGCATTTCAGCTTTACCAATAAAACAGTTTGAAATGTCGCTTTCAAAGTCTAAATAACTGTCAAACTAAAAAGCTAAATTGGAACTTCTAGTAAGAATAGTTAGTGAGCGAGCGATCTTCTTTCATATCACCATTATTATTTTCATTAATAACATTTATTAATATTAACTCAGAACGCGAAAATCATTTTTCTCAGGCAAGCTCTCAAAAATCAAAGCTATTTAATTCCACGAAAATAATAAAAATATCACTGACCGGGAAATAATGAGTAAGCTAATTAATTGATGAGAATACAAAAAAAGAAGAAAATAAACTTTTTGAGATATATGACACGTAGAAAATGCTTTAGTGCATTAAGGAAGTTTAAAGCAGCTAACTCAATAAATTTTAATTAAGAGTAACTTACCTCCGGGGTTAAAAGTATTTTTCCCAAAAATAGCAGACGACTTTTTCTCGGGATTGCATTTTCCCAAAAATGGAGAGAAAAAATAATACTTTTTTTGAATTTTGCAAAGGGAGAAGGAGTTGAGAGCGTGTGTTGTTTATTTTGTAACTGTATTTGGTTTAAATAAAAAAGTTAGACTTATCAGTTGCAAAGCGATTATGTGTTTTATCTAAGATACTTGATATTAAGTGGAATAAATGATGTGTTTTATGGACAGGGAATACTTTGGTGTAATTAAGGGTTATAACAAATGTTAACGAAATAATTTTTGTACATATAACTATTTTAATATAATACATTTTATATATACGAACTCTTTTAAAAAATTATACGTACACTAAAATTCC
Source organism: Troglohyphantes excavatus (assembly GCA_963932185.1). NCBI lineage: Eukaryota > Metazoa > Arthropoda > Arachnida > Araneae > Linyphiidae > Troglohyphantes > Troglohyphantes excavatus. Next base: position 56,676,515 of record OZ010673.1, on the reverse strand, counting down.
AAAATTCTATGTCTTCCACACACAAGATTAATAGTTTATTGAACGATATAAGTATTTATAAATCCAAAATTTTGTACATATTGTTTACATTTTTAACCAATTTAAGCGGGCCGACCCATATCAGAAAGCGCGCCAAGGAAGAGTTTTCAATTCGATTCGTATTTTTTTATGTATATTGGTGAATAATTTCTTTTTAATCCATGTATATGGGATGAATAATTGTTGTTTATTAGGGGATGCCTCACATTTAAGATTTTTGAAATATATATCCGGTTATACCACATTTAGCTATCCGACATTCTTAATCAACCGGACCGTTTGAAAAAAAAATATATTCGAAATACAAAAGGTTGTACATTTTTTTTACGTTTTTAACCAAATTAACCGCGCCAACCAATACCTAGAAAGCGCGTCAAGGAAGATGTTTTCAATTCGACTTGTAGTTTTTTATGTTTGTTCGCCTATAATTTCATTCTAATTCAGATATATGGGGATAAAAAAAGTTTGTTTAATAGGGGATGTCTTACTGTAGAACATTTTTGAAAAATATATCCGATTATCCGGAATTTAACTCTCCGAAATCCTTAAATAACCGAAACGTTTGAAAAAAAATATTATCCGATTTCGAAAATTCTTTTGGATACAGAAAAATCTATTAAGGCAACAAATTCAAAAACAATTGGGTATCCGGAAGTAATATTTATGTAGAAAAATCGAATAAAAAAAATACAGGTTCCCCGATTTCTAAACTTTTTCATTGTTGAAAAGGGATATTTAACTATCATGTAATTTCGTTTACACCGGATCAAAAAATAGGTTAACCGTGCAGTGGAAAATGTAATATGTTTTAAAATACACTACAGGAAATTTAAAACAGTTATTCAAATTTATATGAATTCAAATTTGATTAAAGATGGAAAAAAAGTCATCATTTGAGTTGAATGCTACATATTTAAGCAATATGTACCATATCTTAATATTGATTTGAAAAAAATATATGTAATAATCTTAGAAATACAATTTTCACGTAGTTAAATTCAAAATAAAATTAACTACATTGTAAAGCAATAACATTATGATGTAAATGTTAATTAATTTAATTTAATACATTGTAAATTTAAAAAAAATTGTTTAACAAAAAGTGAAGAAATAAATTTAAAGTATGAATTTGTTATGAATTATTTCAATAAAGTTCATTGCAGAAATATTTTAAAGACGTCAACAATAAAAAAAATTATTTCGAACTATTCATAAAATAATTCTAAACATACTTAATATTTATTTTAAATATGAAAATATTTAATTTTAAAACTTAAATATGTTTTTTTATCCTCTAGTCAGTCTCTCCAAAATATTTCTTTCTATATTCGTAACAGTTGATACTTAACAATAAAACTTTACATTTAAAAATGTTAAACATTAGGGTCTGCAAATTATTTAAAACATAAAAGTACGAAATGACGTTGCAGTAAAAGTTTAAATATATGCATGCTCTTTCCATTTACTAAAGTTTTCATTTGTATACACATTAAAACATTATTTATTAATACATTCTTAAGAAACTAAATGGAAGTATATGAATATGGACAAGATTCGTCTCTGTGTCCTCACATAAATTAACTAAGAATCATAAATAACTCTACTAAAAAGGTGCTTTGTTGTCAAAAGTCATACATTATTAAAATAAGTGTGAGTGTAAGATGAAGCATAATTAAAAAAAAAACATTTTACAATGTTATAAAAGTATAAAAATAAATAAAATATTTCTAAAAATCAAAATATAAAAAATGGCTTACCCAACTCACATTTTGAAAAAAAATTAAATTTTTGATAAAATAATATTAAATTTATATAATAATTGTAGAAATACCCGTTATTTGCGTAGGATTAAATAAAACGATATTCTATGGGAATTAGTAAAACGGTTATTCTCTAAACCAAAGTCTGGGATTGCATATATTAATTTAAATTTTCAACTCCGTATTATATCAATATTAAAATTTATCCATGCATGGTATAGTATAAGTTAAATGAAGAATAACATAAACATAATTATAAATATGTTATTTCAATTTCTTTGGCTAAAGCATTATTATTATATTAAGGATTTATTTTGTAAATTACTTAAAGCAGAACTACGATTAATTTAGTTTAAAGTATTTTATTATTGGCTATATTATGATTTTATAACAACGTTGATACTATTTTATTTTAAATGAACATTTAAAAATGGCTTCTAAAACTGTTATAAATTCATGGAACAGTTATAAATTCATAAATGGAATTTTAAAATTTCTGAGACCCTGGTGAACAATTTGAGGATATATAGTGCTTACATATAAATTTTCAACATTTTATATTTAGAGGAAGTATGTGATGTGCGTGCCACAGACACACGTATACTTTCTTTTATTTTTGTAGATTATGTTGTAGAACTGGTCATTACATAGAATTACACACACATCTATTACTCACCAAACTAATATAGAAATAAAAACATTTGGTATTTTAATTAAATTTCATCTTTTGAGTTATTTTTTTTTTAAATAATATTTTCATAAGGATCACTTTTTAACTGCGTTTTGTATTTTCATAAGGATCACTTTTCAACTGCGTTTTATGTTTTCGTAAGGATCACTTTTCAACTGCCTTTGTCTCACTTTTTAAATGCGTTTTGTATTTTCATAAGGCTCACTTTTCAACTGCGTTTTGTATTTTCATAAGGCTCACTTTTCAACTGCGTTTTGTATTTCCACGAGGCTCACTTTTCAACTGCGTTTTGTATTTTCATAAGGATCACTTTTCAACTGCGTTTTGTATTTTTATAAGGATCATGCACGTATAATAACGTAATTTATAAAGATAAAATGCGAACCTGAAATTTAACGTTGAGTTGAGATATCAAAGCATTTTTATAACAGTTTTTTTATAATTTTTGTACGTGTGCCATTAAACTGACTACTTATACTACGAAAAAAATAGCTTCATTTCCCGTTTAATGGCTTTGTCCTTTCACCTAATAAATTTTATAGACTAGAATATGCTCCGAAATAAAAATATTTGTAACATATTTTTCGATGATGGCTTATTTAATAGGTTAACATATTTGGACTATTCAACGGTACTTGTCCGTGATTTATCCTCTACGAAACTTTTTGTTATTATTTTATAATAAAAAAATAAACATAATTTTATAAAAAATATATCAAATGAAAACTAACTAAGCACACTAAAAGAGTGGGTTTATTTTACTTTAATTAACATATAAAATAATAATAAAAAGTCGTGGAAGGTAGAAATCACGGAGGAATATCGTGAAATAGTCCATTTATGCATTCTTACCTTTTCCCTATATATATTTAAATTGTTTATATACATTTTTTTAATAATCGGAATACTTCTATACATTTTTTTAATATTCAGAATATTTATATATATTTTTTATGTTTTAATATTTAGAATACTTATATACATTTTATATTTATTTTTGAATAATGGGAACCTTTATACACATGTTTTTAATATTCGAAATATTTATATACATTTTATTTTTTAATATTTGGAAAACTTGCATAGATTTTATTTTTATTTTTCAATCATTTTAATATCTATATATAGTTTTTTAATAATCGGAATATTTATAAACACTTTTTTTAATAATTGCAATATTTATATACATTTTTTAATAATGTTAGTATTTATATATAGAAAATTATCATAAACTTTTATTACATAAATAACATAACTAAACATAACTTTTGTTACATAAATTCTCATACTTATTCCCATTCCATAGGGCAACTAAGAAAATCTACTTACTGAATACATTTTTCATAAAGAATACAGTCAAGAGGAAATACAACATTCAACAGGAATTCATTTTATTTCAGATACTAGATTTTATTCATAGGGATTTCAAGTTACCCAAGAAAAGCTTTTTCATTTCCACTCGTTTCGAATACTTGATAGAGTTTCTGTTGATTGTGGAAAATTTTGCATTTGGTAGCAGTCCGTGTGGCGGTGGGGGAGGGATGCTTATAAAATGGTTCTACATGAAATATAAGAGTTTTTAGAACCTTCGCAGTACATAATTGAAGTTTTTAATGGCAATTATAACATGCTTATATATGATTTTATATTTGCAACTATACATGCCTACGATTAATTTGATATGTTTTTTTATAATTTCATGATATAAGAACAGTGATGAGCATTTTTTAAATATGCTATCAACACAATATAAATACTAGTTTTCTAAGATCATTATTACCTTTGAAAATTATTGCTTTTTAAAAAGTATTTTACGCAATTGTCATTAAAAGTTAATTCATTTACATTGTATGTATGTCATGAATAATGATTGCAAAACAAACTTACTTTTCACTCTTGAAAACTTACCATTTTTATCATCAAATCAATGCATTTAAACTTTTTTTTGTGACCCACAACATAGACCCTCTAACATCGACCCGCGAACTGCCTGTTTGGAATCACTGATATAGGATGTTGATTTTCATTAATTATGATAGCGACCTTATTCTAGAGTTAGATGAAATTTCTAGTCTTTCTACACTGTTTTTAAATATAAGTTTATTATCATAAAATGTAATTATAAACAAAAACAATAAATATTAATCAGTTATTTAAATACTTCAAGCATGGAACCTTCATAGTGAAGAAAACATAATGTTATAATCTCGCTAACATTAAAGTGAGGCCAACATGTATGGCCTCAGACACGTGGTTAGTTACGTCATTCCATTCATAAATTTTCTCTGTTACACATTATTTCCCAATACATTAGCCAATCGCGAGTATTTTTTAATTCATAATTTTGAAAAGAAGTCACGTGTCTGAGGCCATTCAGTCTGATATGTTGGTTTCAGGATTATGACGCCATATTCGCTCTACTACAGTCCATTCATGCTCGAAGTTTAAATACGAGTACTTGAATATGGCTACTATTATTATACTAAGCATTTCGGGCGTTTATAGTTGATCGGGAATATCAGGTTATCACAGGTTTCGGGGATATAAGAATGTGCATAAACTTTATATTTATAAAATTACTCAAATTACTCAATTACTCAAACCTTTCTAAAGCATTTGGATACTTTAGAAACGTCATAAACGTTTAAATAATTAAAGTGAATGATATTTAAAAACCCGCCTTAGAAATTAATATGAATTTTTCTAGCATTTAAACAACTTTACATTTTAAAATTTTTATCTATTTTCCGAGGGTTAGTTTAGTTAGTTGGGTTAGTTAGTTTCCGAGGGTTAGTAGTGTGTAACATAAGGCAAAGAATTTCTTAACTAACAACCATATTTCATTTAAAACAGCAAGAAATATGCTATACGAAAGTTCTAACTAAAATTCCTGACTAAAATTTATTTCCTTGACACAAATTTCCCACCGAAATACTTTGAAATTCGAAACTTTAAACAGGCAGCTCCATAAAAAGAACCGAGTAAAATCATCACATGCAGAGCGAAGAATATTTCAGCCAGATAATAAATTTCCGAAAAATTTACAACCTCCTTCGCGCAAGACATATTGCTCGCCATTTTCTTTTGCGCCAACCGTGGAACGCAACATCGGAGTCGAGCTTTTAACGTTCTGACGCTCTCATAACTCTCCGCTTTGTTCTCCTAGATCAAGAAAATAAATCATTCCTCTTCAAAAAAGACACACACACTTTCCTACATTACACAGTAACTCTCTTCAGCAAACTGCAAGAGTCGGTGACAACACCCAGTGACGAAACGGCGTTAATCATGGAACGCCACTAAGCCTATACAGGAAAGGGTTGCTGTGTTTGAGTTATTGAATTCGCCAAACTTAGAATGGCTATCGCCAAATTTGTAATTGTAAAATTGTAAAAAAAATTAACGGTTTTTGAAAAATAATTAAATTAAATTTTAGGCTGATTAAATTATTTATATTGTGTTAAAATATGTTAATTTTGTTCTTCAAAAATTAGTATATAAGCATATGTGGGTTCTGATTTTTTATGGATAAAAACACGTCAAAATTTTATTTACAAAAATACTTAAACTTCCGAAGCTTCATAATATTTTAAAATGAAACAAAATAAAACTCTTATAATTGACGCTTTTAATATTATATAAACTCTAATTGGTGAATGTCACGGATTTACAAATTAATATATTCCTTAATTATGCGAAATTAAATAAACACTTCAAAAGTTCCTACTACTAATAATAATTATTAATTGCTGGCATTGGTTAGATGGCTATGTTTCTAAGTTTGAGTTATTGAATTCGCCAAACTTAGGATGGTTATGGCTAACTTTTAATAATAAAATTGCAAAAAAATAATGTTTTTTGAAAAATAATAAAATTAAATTTTAAGCTGATTTAATTATTTAACTGTATTAAAATATGTTGAGTTTTTTTCTTCAAAAATTAATAGATAAAATTGCATGGGCTTTGATTTTATATGAATAAAAATACACCAACATTTTATTTCAAAAAATATTCAAACTTCCGAATCTACATATGTGGTTAAGGAATATTCGCTAATAAAACCAAAATAAAATTCTTATAATTGACATTTTTAATATTATATAAACTCTCATTGGTGTAGGTCACAAATTTTCAAATTAATGTACCTTAACTTTGCGAATTTAAATAAATACATCAAAACTTCCTACTACTAATACTAATTGTTAATTGGCTTGATAGGTGTGAGGCTAAACCATTTAACAATAAAAATTTGATATAGTGAATTGAGACGTCGGTTGTTTGATCCCCGGTAACGATAAATACTTAAAATTCAGAAAAATCGAAATTGTCTAACTTTTAATTATTTAACACTTAAATTATGTTACACAAAAATCAAAATTATTTGAATTTGAGTTATTTATAAACTTAAACTATATTAAAAACCACACGCAAAAACCTAAACCTTATGTTTGACTTGTACTCTAAATAAAATAGGTATTCAAAAATAAAGTAAAATGTACTCAATTTTGAATGTATTCGTTCTCCGAAAACATAAGTTTTAATTTTGAAAAAGGCATGTACTCAAAAATGAGTACAATGGATAAAAATGAATAAAAAGAGCCGGTGCTGGCATACATACGCTGCCTTCATAAATCACTTTCAAATACATCGACAATTACAACCAAGACTTACCTGGAATCTAATCCACATATGCAGACACCACTGTCCACAGCCTTTTCCGTTACGCTACCAGGACGACGCAGAAAAGTTATAAAAAAAAGTCATGCTAAAAGGATGTGCCAAATGAATGGGAAGTAAGATAATTGAAATCTAATAACTTAGTTTCCATTTAAGCAATCGGCATCAAGTAATGTAAAAAAACATCTTCTGAACAGCTATTTTAAGTTTGGCAGGTCGCTTTTTTAAGATGGAGTTGACAAAATCTGAGATAATAATATTAAATCACACTGTTCATTATTGAGAAAGTACAATTACTTAAATGTGAGTACATCGTCGCTCATTTATGATGCAATTGTACGATTGCAACGGATACGTTCATGTAATCATTTTTAAGCACCTTTTCATATGTGTCGAGGTCATTCAAAATCAACGGGAACGTTCATGTAATTATTTTTTAGCCCCTTTTCATATGTGTCGAGGTCATTCAAAATCAACGTGAACTTTCATGTAATTATTTTTAAGCACCTTTTCATACGTGTCGAGGTCATTCAAAATCACTAGCCGTCCTGCAGAATTTTTAATTTTAAAATCAAACACATTCACATTCAAACTTTTAATTAAAAATATTTTATGTGCATGGGATTCCTATGATTTAAAACATAATACAAACTGACATCCTTAAATTTAAATACATTGTATATTCCGTACAGCGATCCCGCAATATTCCTTTACAAAATGTTATATTATAATATTTAACTCGTTACTACAACAAACTTGTAATTGCCTTTTGCCGAATTATATGAAAGGGTCAACGTTATTTCCTAATATTTGATATTCTATAACATATAATTAAAACAAAAAAAAATCCGATGGCGTTAAATTATACTCTAATGCCAAAATATCGATAATAGCCAGACATGGAAGCCCCACCCCCCAACACCATTGCTTGTCTTCGTGTTTGATGAGCAAGCGAAAAATCAGCAGAGAAAACCATTTATAAATGGGAGATCCCCACAGGGCCAATTATGATGGATGACACAAAAATAAACAAAGGGGGAGGAGACAAGACCCATTTTCTTTCCAATGGTGACTAACAAAACAAGGGAGGGGGCGTGTTATCTAAATGAGAGCCCGAATCGTCAAAGGAGGGTGCATTTTTCACTTGAACTAACGGGCTTTTTAATCTGTGTCTACATTGACAAAGCTTCGGTATTGGTCCTTTGGGTTTGTATTGAGGTTTCTTTGAAATGTTTTCCACTGGTGATTAATGTTGATTTTCCTTCTGGGATTGATTTTCCAGTTTCGGGTAAAAATGTGGTAAATGGTCCATTTTTTTATTTTTAAAAAATTGGGTTTTATACCGCTAATGGAATAGTTGGGCCTTTAGGGGTGGTCTGATCGTTTTTTTCCGTTTTTATGTCAATATGTTAAGTATCCGAGGAAAGTTAAAGTATGAGGGAGAATTGAAAGACAATTGATAAATATCGGAATGTTTATTCTTGATAATTAATGAATTAAGAATGTGTTATTGGATGAATATACACACTACCAACGATTTTTAGGTATTATATATTTTTAAATAGCAGGCCTCAACGTATAATTAGGGCAGTCATATAATATTTATTTTTTATTTGAATAAAGGAATAAGTTAAAGGCTTCAATTTAAGTCATGGATAAATGTTTCATAACTTTATATTTTAGAAATCGGATGTAGAACTTTCATACACTATTCAAGCTTAAGACAGACTGTCATTTTTTATAAATTAATAAAAATCCCAAGTATTAATTTTTAAAAATTAATAAAATAATTTTTTTATCATGATCCAGCATATAACGTATGTTCATAAAAAATTCAAGCCGAGATTTAATAAAGATTTCGGTATTGAATGCGCCATATATGATAATTAGTAAAAAAAGGTTTATAATATAACTAATATGTATCCACTCGTTTTAAGAGTTTGGAAAAACATACTATTGAACATTAAAACAATAAAAAAAAATATTTTTATCGATTTTAAGTACTGGGTGCCTTTAATGTAAAATGATACTTTCAATTTAAAGATGTGTCTGTGATTGGCCAGAATGTGTTAAATGTCTGAATCTATAATTAGTGGATATGTAACTGCCATACAAATAACAGACAAACTCACAAAAATAATAACATACATATATATAACAGACATACTCACAAAAAAATTTAGTTATAAATTTTCCAATCGTTTTAATTTTTGGAAAAACTTACTATGAGGTTTAAACATTATTTTAAAGCAATAAAAAAATTGCCAATTTTAGGGTACTGGGTCCTCTTAAATAAAATGTTAGTTACTAATTAAAGGCTTGTATATTATTAGCGAGAATGTGAGGAGTGTCTGATAATGTAATTAGTGTTTTATAATTAGTGGATATATAACTGACATACTCACAAATAAAAAGTTATTTGAAATTTTCCAATCGTTTTAATTTATTTTAAAAACTTACTATGGGGTTTAAACATTATTTTAAACCAATAAAAATTAAATTTTTAATCAAGTTCAGGGTACTGGGTTCTATTAATATAAAATATTAGTTACTCTTTATAAAGAACTGATTATTATTAGCGATAATGTGATGAGTGTCTGATTCTATTATTAAGGGGTATATAACTGGCATTCTCGCAAATAAAATGTTGTTTTCCAATCTTTTTAAATTTAGGAAAAACTTACCAGAGTTTTTCAACATTATTTTAAACCAATATTTTTTTATCGATTTTAGGGAACTGGGTCCTCTTAACGTAAAATGTTAGTTACTGTTTAAAAAAATGGCTATGATTAGCAATAATGTGATGAGTTCCTGAATCTATAATTAGTGGATATATAACTTCCATACTCACAAACAAATGTTGTGATAAAAATACATAACGTTTATTAACAAAACATATTAAATATATATATTAATTAATGCTTAATGATGAAATATAATGTATATATAAATATATAAGAAAAAATATTATTTATATGCTTTACACACAGTACATTTTTTAGATGCGGTTAATATGGAGGACATGTTCCCTTTCAAGACAAAAAAATACCACACAGAGAAAACAAGTTTTTAGGCGTCTTATGTAATGGAAATAAATTATTTTTTAAAACATTACTATAATTTGCGAGAATGTGATGAATGTATGATTCCATAATTAGTGGATATATAACTTCCATACTCACAAACAAATGTTGTGATCAAAATATATAACGTTTATTAACAAAACATATTAAATATATAAATTAATTAAAACGTAATAATGAAAAAAAATGTATATATAAATATATAAGAAACAATTATTATATTATATGCTTATAACATTAGACACAGTACATTTTGTTTTATAGATGCGGTTAATATGGAGGACATGTACTTTCGAGACAAAAAGAAATACCAACCAGACAAAACGAGTGGTAGGCGTTTTATCAATTGAAATTAGTTAATGTTTAAAACATTTACTATAATTATTGAGAATGTGATAAATGTATGATTATATAATTAGTAATTAGTGGATATATAACTACCATACTCATAAACAAATGCTGTGATAAAAATATTTATTTATTATTTAATTTATATATTTAATATGTTTTGTTAATAAACGTTATATATTTTTATCATAACATTTGTTTATGAGTATGGTAGTTATATATCCACTAATTACTATTTATAGAATCATGCATTCATCACATTCTCGCTAATTATAGTACATTTTTAAACATTAACTAATTCCAATTGATAAAACGCCTACCACTTTTTTTGTCTGGGTGGTATTTCTTTTTGTCTCGAAAGTACATGTCCTCCATATTAACCGCATCTAAAAAACTAAATGTACTGTGTCTAAAGTTATAGGTATAAAATATAATATTTTTTTCTTAAATATTTATATATACATTATATTTCATCATTACATTTTAATTAATTTATATATTTAATATGTTTTGTTAATAAACGTTATATATTTATATCACAACATTTGTTTATGAGTATATAGTTATATATCCACAGTTATAGTTTATAGTTATATATCCATAGTTATATATCCACTAATTACTAATTATAGAATAATACATTCATCACGTTCTCGCTAATTATTAACAAATCATATTAAATGTATAAATTATTTAAAATTTAATGATGAAATAGTATTTAAATATAAATATATGAGAAAAAAGTATTATATTCTGTGTTTATAACATTAGACACAGTACAATTTGTTTTTTATGCAGTTAATATGGAGGACATGTCCTTTTGAGACAACAAAAAATACCACCCAGACAAAACAAGTGGTAGGCGTTTTATCAATTGAAATTAGTTACTGTTACTATAATTAGCAAGAATGTGATGAATGTATAATTATATAATTAGTAATTAGTAGTTATTTAACTACCATACTCACAAACAAATGTTGTGATAAAAATATATAACGTTTATTAACAAAACATATTAATTATATAAATTAATTAAAATTTAATTGATGAAATAGTATTTATATATAAATATATAGGAAAACGTATTATATTCTATGTTTATAACATTAAAACACAGTGCATTTTGTTTTTTATGCAGTTAATATGGAGGACATGTCCTTTCGAGACAAAAAAAATACCACCCAGACAAAACAAGTGGTAGGCGTTTTATCTAATGGGAATACAGGGTGCAAAATAACATTTTTCTTTTCCATTTACAGACACTTTAATCTTTCTTTGTGTTGGCAATGCATCAGCATGTCTGACCCTTTCCAAGGCCAAAAAAGTATTAGGTCAGTGTGGTAGTATCCAGCAGAATTTTTTTTCGTTATACAGCGAAAAAGATTAATGAAGATTTACCTTGAGATGTTCCCTAGAGGTCGGTTTCAAGTTTCTGGCAAAAAGTGTGGCAAATGACCCCTTGCCAGAAAAAAAAAAAGGTTTTCGTTCTGATAATGGTTGTTTCACCTATCAAGTGGCAATGTCGTAGCCGTTTTTCACAGCCTTGATTGATAATGTTGTAAGAGTTAGTAAGAGTTAGGGGATCGCTTTAAATTTAAATGGTTCTGGAAAGTCGTTCGTTGGACGTGGCTGGAACGTTGAGTTTCAATTTGCAAATGTATTGGGATTTGTTGTAAGTACCGCTCTACGTGTGAGTTTTTTTATTTATTCTTTAAATGTAAATTTCTTTAAGGCTCCTATTTAATTGTCCTGTTTAAAAATATTAAAAATCGTTTAAATTCAAATTAATTATTTAAGAACCCGAGTTTAAAACTTTGTTATTATACATGCATATATTTGTACATATATATGTATATATATATATATGTATATATATATATATATATATATATATATATATATATATATATATATATATATATATATATATATATATATATATATATATATATATATATATATATATATATATATATATATATCGTAATCACTTATTGATTTGCATTTATTTTCACAAAAATACTAATCGTAATTTACATTTATGTTTGATCAGAATGCGACAATGTTTCATTTTGTTATCATTATACATTAGTATATCACTCTACATAAGTTAGTCGCATTAAAAAAAAACACTAAAGTAGTGCACCTCAAACTGCACTTCAGTCCCCCAAACATTAATTTAAAGTAAATTAGTACAAAATACAAAGTAAACATACAAAACACGACAAATGTATTTAATTATTAATTTTGATGATATTCTCAAAGTTACTCAAACCTACGTACATGGAATTTAGTATAATTGAGAAATGCACAATGCGTCTAAACTCAACATGGGCGTTATTTCATTAAAAGCAGGAATATTATACTTAGACACGATATGAATGTTGGTTTCCAACCAAAAGATAGACATGGGCTTCTGTCACGAAAGTATATCCGAAGCATATAAAGTCATTAAATCTGAGCACCAAGTCCTATGTATTTATAAATTAAGGAATTCATATTGTAAATGAGAAGTTTTTATTTTACAAGTTAATGGGAACTTGTTTTGTACGTTCAGTAATTTATTCAACTAAAGCGGTATTGATTAGGTCTTGAATTTTTATTGGCCATTATTGTGTGGAAAATGTTGAATAATGCCATAAATATCTAAAATATATATAATCAAATCATAACAAATCTTTTTCAAAGTGATTTTGATAGACATGTAATTTAAGTGACGTTATCATAGAATATCGGGAAAGTAATTTAATTTAAACTTTGACAACTGTAATTATATAACCAACATTTATTTTTTTGCTCTAAGCGATTCAGAGCTATTTGAAAGTACGTTTCTCAATAAAATAATTTCAAAAAGGTTAAATATATATATATATATATATATTTTTTTAGAAACAACTTTGGTTTAACCTTTTCGCGTAGGCTAGGTTAAAGAAAAGTAGCCCTGAATGTGGGTTAATTCCTAAACTGGGGGGGGGGGGGGAGAACAAAGAGTTATCGAAGCATTGTGAAAGGTCGACTTGCCCTACAATAAGAGGCGTGTAACTGTCTGACGAACGGATCATTAACAACTTTTCTTCAAAGTTGGAAGATTCGCAGATCGGGGTAGGGACAATTGATGGGTTGAAAAACCGAAAAAACAAACTGTAAAAACCATTAGTCAAGCGTCATATGTCCGATACCTTTTAATTACCTGTTCTATTACAATCAGTATACTTCAGACATCACATGCTTTAAAAACAATTCCCTTCCCCATCCCTTTGGTCGAAATTGTCTGAAGTCCACAGCTATACTTGTAAAATATATGAGACATTTGCTGTGCCAGCCCACAAATAAATGTTAAAGATATATTTTTATGTCATATTATACGTTATGTTGATCAATACGATGTATATATGTAATATTTATTTAAATTATTTTTTAAAGATATTTTTGTGACTTACAGTTTTTCAATTTCAAACTGTAACGGTATTAAAAAATTATGAGTTTTTATATTCATTTTTATTTGTTGCTTAATATAGTTAATAATCTTTATTAATTAATAATAAATTTATCAATTAATATAAAAAAATAAAGTTTAAAATGTTTTCTATTAAAAGAAAATTTACACATATATATTTGTACTTCATAAAATTTAAACATTAATAAGCGTAATATTAATAAGTTTTTTTTGCAAAAACAGCTTATTTTTTGTATTTTGAATGTTTGAAATGACATACATAATTTTCGAAAATTTTCACTTTTAAATTTAAAGCATGTTAAACATAAATATTCATTTAATGTGTATACTCTATTTTGTTATGTATAATGTTCGTTAGTAGTCTTTTGTTAACGACGCCATTAGTAATATAAAATTTACATAATTATTTAAATCGTTACTACTAATCGCATTTGTATATATTTAATTCCCTTACATTTTTTTTTTCGTTTACGTGATTGAAAAACGCTGTATTTCTCTACGCGGAATGGCAACATTATTTACAAAAACAGTTGCGTCCGCATTTGCATTATGGTAGCCATGCGTGTTATTGCGTAGCAGTCCTCCGGAGGGCGCCAGCGGAGCAGGGGGCGGAACCTCCTATTTTACTTGATTTAATTAAAAAATATATATAAACAGGCTTCAAATTTTATATTGTTCTGTTGTGCTTTGCCGCTATATTTTAATATATTTATTCTCTTACCATTACTCCATTCAGTTAAAATACATTTTCTTGGCAATAACCTTCGATATTTTTATTTAGTTTTTAATGTAGTCACCTTTACCTTATAACCCTCCCTCTCCCCCCCCCCCCCCCTGCTTCCTGAAGTATAATCACCATCCACACGAGCCTCGCCAACACGAGCCAGAGTCATTAAATCACAAATTAACCTGGTTAGTGTGTGAAACACAGCCACTGCAATGCTAAAAACTAATTTAACAGCCATACATCAACTTCTTCTGGTAACCCACGGCATGATTAATAGCCCTACTGATGACCGATACTTTGAAATCGAAAATCTCTAACATTTCCTGTCCTTTCTGTTGCTATTAGTAACGGGGGACACGTGAAGCCAGAAAACATCATGAATATTTGAAGCGGTGTGTGGTTAAATGGAAATGGCTGTGGCCGCTGTTGTTTTGGGGAATTTATGAGATTTTATTTGAGTGTGGGTTTCTTCTATTTGTTATATCCTGACGATTTTCTGACAGTGCTCGGTTATTTATGAGAGTCTGCTGCTTGGTGAGATGTACACAATAAGGGATTCGTGTTTTTGCAGAGATTACAACGAAACGCGTCCTTGTTTAAATATTGAGTGGGATTTGAATTGGGAATTATTTCAGATTTGTTTGTAGCTTTTGATTATTTCCCACATGTTGTTTATGATTCTTTAGTGTAGTTTGTACTGAGAAAGAAAGCCGGTAATATTCGTAATACCACGCCCCTAGCTTTACCTGAAATGCACCAAATGTTAAATTATTCAATTTTATTATATTACTCAATTATAGTGTCCTGCAGTAAAATTTAAAGCAGCTCTTTAAAATAATTGAATGCTTATTTTAAATTATTTTTTTTGTCCATTTTTGAAACTTATGTTTATTTATTATTATTTTTGAGCAGGAAAAATTTGATTTTCATCACACTGCAATAACTTTAATTCAGAGAAGTTCAATTGATTCATTGTTTACATTCCTTGTTAGATTGATTTTTTCCCTACATATACTTTTTTTTGTTTATTTTTAAAATCTTATTAATTTTAATGAGACAAAATTGAATATAAAAGTATCAAATTAAAAAAAAAATTGAGCGCATTGCTAGGAATTTTTAAGATTCTAAATATAGATTTTCACCTTTATAAGTTTTTTTTAAATATTTATGTGTATTAATTTTGTATTTAGAGTTTTAGTTTGTAACATTGGTAAAAGTTTGTAACATTAAATAATAAAATTACTATTATTGAAAATGTGATACTGGATTTACTTTGGTTTGGGCAGAAAACACATAAAGTTGCATTATTTTTACTGACAATATTGCTCTGCTTATTAATTTTAAACGTTTTTCCACATCGTTTATGTAAGCTGTAAATATTTTTATAACTGATATGTAAGAAAACATCTGATGCACTTAATGGATGTTCCTCTAAATGACAGCTACATTGTTAAAATGTCAGTTCAACGTTGCACCACATCTTGGTGCTCTGCAACAGCTTACACCATATTATGTCGGAATATAGGTTGAACCAAAAATCCTTGATCAAGAATAGCGCAGCTTTTACCAAAAAATTTTGCAATCTCCTAAACCTCAGCCAAACCCTTCGCTGGATCTAAAAACCGGGGAATCCCCTCAATCCTCTTGCATTAGGAAAACGGTTGCCCAGTGGATAAAGGCGTGAAACTGGTAATAAAGGGATTGCTAGTTCGAACCCGTGAAGTGGACTTGACAAAAAAAAGAAGTGATCTTGCGATCGGAGGTGTGGCAGCTTTGCTACAAAAATACAATAAAATCGCTCAGAACATCCAGCAAATTATATCGACGTTTCACCATAATATTGGTAGCGAAACGCGAATTTTGATTCAACATTTTACCATAAATTGCGACATACCATAAAAGCAAAAATACGAGTTTTGGTGCAACGTTTCACTACTAAGTAAGTGGTATCCATGGTAGCATCATAAAATGGTAAAATTAAGCACCGAATAATGGCTGTAGCTAAATGGGTACCAAATTTTGGTGCAAGGTCGTACTACATTTTTAAAAGTGTACTGGGAGTGTACACTAGGGTGGAGCGAAAAAAAATCAAAATTTGATTAATGTAAAGTAATAGTGCGGAAAAGTTGCCTTTCGTATACATTATTCACCATGTAAAAGGATTTTGATAGCAAATAATATCTAGAGGTTCCCCTCGGGCCTTGAAATTTACCAATAATAGGTAAAAATTGAATATGTTGTAACGCACTATTAGTCCAGTCAGCAAAGGGTTCAATTCGGAAAAAAAATAGGGGAAAGCTGGAAACAATTTTAATCGCTTCCAAAAAGTGTTCTGTATGATATATTAATTTTGCACCCCTGCACCACGCCGGCGTTGGCCGCCATCTTGGAAAAATGGCGGCCAAAATCAGTTTTTTGTGATTATCTCCTTATTTTTTAAATTTATAGAAAATATTTCAATTACAAAATTATTCCCTACGTAATTTTACACAAAAATTCAATTTACATTATGTTTCTGCGACTCACCATTTAGACGCCAGAGGCGAATAAAGTGGATACTAAATCACCAAGTAGCATGAAAACTCAAGAAACCGCTTTGACAGGACGTCTTTTGTTCCTTACTTTGATTAAAAGCATCTCTATACCTTATGAACGTATAATTTAACAAAAATGATTGTTTGACGTTAAGATAAAGTTAATTTTACTGAGGGGATTTTGCAAAGAAGTGTTATATTTCCATTTCTGAAAGAGATTTTACAATGGGCTCCCATAGAGTTGAAGAATAAATCTTCCCTATTTATTTCCAAGTAACTATTCCGACTTGGAACACTCTTCTACAATCCAAATAACATTTTAAATTCCAATATTGATATTGAATTATTATTCGAAACTTAAAATATTTCCATAGAGCTAAATTTTATCATTCAAAGTATGAATATAAATACCATATTACTTTTAGTTGTCTGATTGCTTGAAAAGTATTACTTTGTTCAAAAGGAGGAAGTGCGCCAAAATGGCTTGCTTCTGTTAAAAAAATTTCTGATAGATCAAATCCTACTTAACCAATGGATATGAATCACACATTAAAAAAAACAACCTATTATAAACTCAGGAAACATTTAAATTTAGCATTATGTCTTAGAATTTTACAGAAATACTAGAGTATTTTCTTTCACCTGGCTTTTAAATGATGACATATTTTTTTAAAAAACGTTTGCTTACACCCAGTGTTTACTCTCATAGTGTGGAACTAGTGCGACGTTAATTAATCAAACCGAACCCACAGTGTGGAAGGACAATAAATAATCTTTGCCCAATAAAAATAAATTCTTAAAAGGCTTTCTAATGTTGTAATGCAAATAACCATTGGAAAAATATAGTGCAAATACTCAGTCACGGAATAGTTTGCAAGTCTTGTTTCCCTAATAGACTTCAATAGTTACATTTAACTTATTACTCTTATTTTTATTGTACCCTGTTAATGATCTTAGACTAACGCATGGCTTTTGAAAGCTGGTGAGATCGCAAGATCACCATACAACACATACTTACTTACCATGTAGAAAAAGCACTACAGCTGTGCTGGAGTCAAATACATGAGGCGTACTTTGTTGTACCGAACTATAATATGAAGGTAAAGAAATATCAGAAAAAATCGTAGTTGTAATTTTTATATATACGGGAACTGACTTGAAGTAAATAATTTTGGGAGTGTATATAAAGAAATTTAGAACTATCTGCATACAATGATAATACAAAAAATATGACTTGTGTTGAAGCTGAATTTTTTTTTTAGTTTTATGTATACGAAATACATTACTAAAAAGTGAATTAAAAAATATTATGCGTGAATGAAGTATTGAGAGGTTTTTAAACAAAGTAAGGAACAAAAGACTTCCTGTCAAAGCGGTTTCTTGAGTTTTCATGGCACTTGATGATTTAGTAACAACTTTATTCACCTCTAGCGTCTAAATGGTGAGTCGCAGAAACATAATGTAAATTGCATTTTTGTATAAAATTACTTAGGGAATAATTTTGTAATTGAAATATTTTCTCTAAATTTAAAAAATAAGGAGATAATCACAAAAAAACTGATTTTGGCCGCCATTTTTCCAAGATGGTGGCCAACGCCGGCGTGGTGCAGGGGTGCAAAATTAATATATCATACAGAACACTTTTTGGAAGCGATTAAAATTGTTTCCAGCTTTCCCCTATTTTTTTTCCGAATTAAACCCTTTGCTGACTGGACTAAT
This sequence comes from Troglohyphantes excavatus, assembly GCA_963932185.1. Taxonomy (NCBI): domain Eukaryota; kingdom Metazoa; phylum Arthropoda; class Arachnida; order Araneae; family Linyphiidae; genus Troglohyphantes; species Troglohyphantes excavatus. Next base: position 56,657,480 of record OZ010673.1, on the reverse strand, counting down.
AGTGCGTTACAACATATTCAATTTGTACCTATTATTGGTAAATTTCAAGGCCCGAGGGGAACCTCTAGATATTATTTGCTATCAAAATCCTTTTACATGGTGAATAATGTATACGAAAGGCAACTTTTCCGCACTATTACTTTACATTAATAAAATTTTGATTTTTTTCGCTCCACCCTAGTGTACACATCGCGTGAAATATTTCATAAAAATATTCTTATCAAGAATTAAATTACAATAAAACTGAAATTTAATTGCGTTATCCCTTGTTACTACAAACATAAACACTTCGCTTTTAGAGAAACGTTTAGTGTAATACCAAATGCTTCAGACACATTTATAAATATAAATACATTTTACATGCATTTTTAATGTAATGTTTTTGTTTATATAGTTATAAAAACACGGTACATTTTATTATCTCCTTGATTGCAAAGCTTTTGTGATACGCGTGGGAAAGAGGCATACAGTGAATATTACACTGTAAAAAATATTACTTAAAAATGAGTACCTGGACCTACCCGTTTTTCTTTGAGTACAATTGCATCGTAAATGAGCGATGACGTATTCAAATTTAAGTAATCATACTTTCTCAGAAATGAGCAGTGTGATTTAATATTGCTAATCGCAACTTTTGTTCAAGTTACACTAGTTAACAATGAACCGTGTTATTTATAAAAGGTTTACACTGGTCAACAATAAACAGTGTTGTTTATAAAAGGTTTACACTGGTCAACAATAAACAGTGTTATTTATTAAAGATTTACATTGGTCAACAATGAACAGTGTTATTTATAAAAGATTTACACAGGTCAACAATGAACAGTGTTATTTATAAAAAATTTAAACTGGCCAACAATAAACAGTGTTATTTATAAAAGGTTTACACTGGTCAACAATGAACAGTGTTATTTATAAAAAGGTTTACACTAGTCAACAATGAACAGTGTTATTTATAAAAAGGTTTACACTAGTCAACAATGAACAGTGTTATTTATAAAAAGGTTTACACTAGTCAACAATGAACAGTGTTATTTATAAAAGATTTACACTGGTCAACAATGAACAGTGTTATTTATAAAAGGTTTTCACGTGTCAGCAATGAACAGTGTTATTTATAAAAGGTTTACACTGGTCAACAATGAACAGTGTTATTTATAAAAAGGTTTACACTAGTCAACAATGAACAGTGTTATTTATAAAAAGGTTTACACTAGTCAACAATGAACAGTGTTATTTATAAAAGATTTACACAGGTCAACAATGAACAGTGTTATTTATAAAAAATTTAAACTGGCCAACAATAAACAGTGTTATTTATAAAAGGTTTACACTGGTCAACAATGAACAGTGTTATTTATAAAAGGTTTACACTGGTCAACAATGAACAGTGTTATTTATAAAAGGTTTACACTGGTCAACAATGAACAGTGTTATTTATAAAAAGGTTTACACTAGTCAACAATGAACAGTGTTATTTATAAAAGATTTACACTGGTCAACAATGAACAGTGTTATTTATAAAAGGTTTACACTGGTCAACAATGAACAGTGTTATAAAAGATATACTCTGACCGACAATGTTTAGTGTTATAAAAAGTTTTGTAAATACTTAAAATACTTACTGTAAATACTTACTTTGTAAATATATAAAATTAATGTTATTAAAAAAATAATGTGTTATAAAAACGAACCAAATGACTCATAACTGTCATTCTATGAAAAATATATATAAAATGTATTTAAAAAAATACGAAACACTTTCAATAATTTCCACAAACATTTTCGCAACATTGAACACGAAATAATTATTCTTAACAAGAATGTTTCTGCGATAGTATTACATCGCAAAGCAGCTAAAACACTGAGATTCGTGCACGGGGCATATCAATATAAATGAGATAACATGATGACTAGCCTTGAGCGAATAGTCAAATGAAAATTATAAAAATCAATTTGTTATAAAAACGAATAAATTATTCTATGAAAAATAAAAATATATATATTATCTATTTAAATAATAAGAAACATTTACAACAATTTCCACAACCCTTTCAACAACATTAAAACACATAATAATTACTCTTAACAAGAATTTTTCTACAAGAGCATTACATCCCAAAGCATCTAAATCACTGATATTCGTACACGGAAGGTCTATCAATATAATAGGGATAACATGATGACTAGCCTTGAAAGAATAACCAAATGAAAATTTTAAAAATCAATTTGATATAAAATCGAATCAATTATTCTATGGAAAATAAAATATATATATATATATATTCTATTTAAATAATAAGAAACACTTTCAACAATTTCCACAAATATTTTTACAACGTTAAAATATTCCAAATAATTATTCTTAACAAAAATGTTTTTACAAGAGTATTACATCCCAGAGCAGCTAAAACACTGAGATTCGTGCACGGAAGGCCTATCAATAAAAGTGAGATAGCATTATGACTAGCCTTGAACGAATAGCCAAATAAAAATTATAAAAATCAATTTGATATAAAATCGAATCAATTATTCTGTGGAAAATAAAAAATATATATAATATATTTAAATAATAAGAAACACTTTCAACAATTTACACAAACATTTTTAATAATTATTCTTTACAAGAATGTTTCTACAAGGGTATTACATCCCAAAGCAGCTAAAACACTGAGATTCGTGCACGGAAGGCCTATCAATATAAATGAGATAGCATGATGATGACTAGCCTTGGACGAAAGCCAAATGAAGAGCACTGTCCATCTCTCTTACATGCTGCTCCATTGCAAACACAGGCGTGTTCTCTTAAAGTTCGCAAGTCAGCCAAAATTAGTTAGGGGCTCAAAAGACTCATCCAATTCCCTCTTTATAATTTTCTTTTGGAATGCGAAGACAATTTTGCGCAGTTCGTTGAAAGAAGCCTTTTATTTCACTTTCTGGGTATCTAATGGGAAAGAAAAAGTTTTCGGACTCGTTCTCCTTTTGTGAATTACAAAAGAATCCGATGTGTATGATCCCATTGGTTTTTACTGAAACATCTGATAGAATGAAACTGAAGTTAAGATGCGTCGTCTTGAATTAATTTGCGAGTTTTTTATAATTGGAATACTGTAATTTTTAATATGTATGCTAGATAAATACATGGCGGGGTTTGACATTAATTATGGAGTTATTATATGGATTTTATCAATAAAATGTTCTTAAAGCCGAATTTTTTGATGAATAAAAAGTTATAAGATAATGATTTGTACAATTTTTAAGATAATGATGTGTACTCATATGTAAATTTAAACTAATCAAATATTTAACTTTATTTAAAGAATATGTAAAAACAATTTTTATTTGATTTATTTTATAGAAATAATTAAATATTTAATTATCGCTTCTCTTTTGTAATTAAACATATTATTAATCATTCCTTGTACATGCAATATATGAGTTTATACGTGTATTTAAAATTGATCTGCATAAAATTTAAATATGAAATCGATATTTACTTGAACTTGATGTTTATTTACTATTTATTCATTGTTTAAATATGCGAATTATATAATTGTCCTTGCAATGTTACTCGGCTACATTAAAAATTAAAATAACAAAATTGCTCTATATATTTTTTCAAGAAGTTTACTCATAAAATATCCCATAGATTGTTGGAGTCTATGCATATATTTGGTAGTATGAACGCAATGATATGATAGTTAGGACTAATGAAAGTTACCAACTGATACACAATCTATTTATTTGAAACCCATGGCTAAATAATTATGTCAGGGTTTATTGTTAAAAATAGGTTTGCCATGCATAGATACATGTAATGTACCCACGTATATTTTAAATCTTATTTCCTGATCTATTCCAAATCAATTTTCTTTTCCAATATAAATCTTTAAATTTACTATTGAGTTTCAACCGCGCTTCAACCCAAAGCAAATAACGTTCAATTTTTCTGAGCTATGTCGTCATAAACCCAGTTCCTATCCTTTTATGGTCATTGGTATCCGTGTGAAACAAAACTTTTTTATTTATCGCAATAACACTTGCGCAATCCTTCCTACATCAGTGCATTCCTAACTCAATCATCAGAGATGTAAAGTGTGTGTCTCTGCGTCCCTGCTTTTAGCCGCCTTTCCACTTAAAGATGGATAAATGCCTTGAAAAAAATAATCCAGATACTGAATTTTTTTCCTGAAGTCCATAGCATAATTTATTACAATTAATAGAATTATTATTTACATTAGATGTATTAAGAGTCTTAACTATCTGACGTACCTGAACAAATTAAGTCATCCATGGATTTTCTGTTTTCCTAAAAATGTACATACACTTTAAATTCTTAAAAATCACAGCAAAAAAAGTCAGCATGAAACCTTCATCAAAATTGTCAAATTGAAGGTTGTTTGCAGATTTTATAAAGGATATTGAAACAAAAAACCTGCAGTTTTTTTGTAATTTTTAAAAAACCTTTAAAATATCTGCATTTTTCCTTCATGATTAAAAATTGAAGGTTATTTGCAGGTTTTTATGAAAGTTTTTTGCAGTTTGAATAAAGGGCATTGAAACAAAACCTTTCATTTTATAGATCTTCAAAAACACTACAGTTTTCCTGCATAAAACCTTCATTTTCAAAATTTTGATGAAGGGTTTATGCTGACTTTTTTTGCTGGGATATTCGAAATTTAAATATTTTTTTTTTAATATATGACGTTTTAGTATTTTTTGGAAGTTATATCTGTAAAAATTAAAAAAAACTATATATATATATATATATATATATATATATATATATATATATATATATATATATATATATATATATATATATATATATATATATATATATATATATATATATATATATATATATATATATATATATATATATTTGCAATTTTGTCTTCTTTCTAACCGCTGAAAGAGTTAAATTATCAAATTTGTTTTGGCATAAAGCAATAAATAATAGTTATTTTTGAAATGAATATATACAAAATGAAGAACATTTATTTTGTTAATGATACGATTTTACTTATAAAAAAATTTAAATTGTTCAATTTAGTGTTAAAACCAAATTAGACTAAATAAATTTGCAAATAATAATAAATTCAATACAACCTGACCCTTTTATTATATCGTTTGATATTTTGTTTAAATTTAGACCTCTCCCCTCCCAATCAAACGATACCACTTTCCACTCGAATATAACATGATAGAAAACCATAAACATAAGAAATTGCCGTGTCAGCCCCAAATGCTGAATTATACAAACACAATAACACAATTCCTCAGTTCATAAATAGATTAATAGTTGAATGGTTCGGCATGAAAATTACGACATGATGAAATCCCTGAAAAGCATTTATTTCCCATCACCATAGATCACCAGTTGAAACATTCATTGCTTTGTGGTAGCTGCCAGATACAGAAAAATGACAAAAGGGGGGTGGGCTGAACGATAATGGGGAGGACAAAGCTGTACAGCACAAAAGAAAGAAAGAAATAGTTTGCTATTTTCATCAAAAGTGATGGAGTGTTATCTGCTTTTGCTGTGTTTATGAAGCATTTTGTGTTGTTCCGTATTCATGCGTTTTTTGTTCATTTGTGAAGTATTTTATTATCCCAAACACGGTTCATTAAAGGAAATGGGAATAGATCCCGGAATTTGATCTATTTGTATTTTTTTCTTTATGGTAATATTTATTAATTTTATTCGTGTAAATCGTTAGAGTATAATGTAATTCTTTAAGCGTTACCATTTTTCTTTAACTATTATTTTACATGTGGTAGGGTGAAAGTGGTGTAGTATGGTTTGTTATTGTTGACATATAATGTGAAATTGTATGGGATATGCCATGTTCTGAATGATATGAGTAGTGTAAAAACACCGATACCAAGACGAGGTGCTGTGTGGATTTTGGTGGATTTTGGCGGTGCTCTGTGGATTTTTGGCGGTGCTGTGTGGATTTTGGCGGTGCTCTGTGGAGTTCGGTGGTGCTGTGAGAATCAGGGAGGATCTCGTCTGTCAAGCCGGGCTGCACCTGGCTCTAAGCCGAGGGGGCGTGGCCTAATGGAGATGACATCATGAACAACCAATCAGGTGTCAGTAAGTGACGTCACACGCAGGGGACGTCGTCAGGCAACAGGTGTCGATGACTCATCGCTGCCCATGGGCAAGTCGCCGATGGGCATGTCTCAACGTGTCACATCGTGTTTGTACAGGAACGGACCAATCAGGTTCTTGTTTGAGGATGACCTCATGAACAACCAATCAGGTGTCAGTAAGTGACGTCACACGTTGTCGGGGCAAGGTTTTACTAGTTCTGCTTGTAACCGCAAGGCGGCGCTGCATTTAGGGGAACGGACCAATCAGATGCTTGTTTAAGGATGACATCATGAAGAACCAATCACAGGCCAGAAGAGGGGGCAATTCTTCTCCGTCGTCAGTATAAAAGACGACGTTCAAGCTGAGCTCTGACATTCTCTTAGTAGAACCTGCTCTTGCGACTACTCTAGTTTAGCTTAACTTTGTTTAAAATGACTTCTTTAAAACGAAAATCTGATTTTGATAATATGATGGAAGATATTCCACCAAGAACCTTCCGCCTTGGTGACGATATTTTTGTTTCCTGCAGTTTTTTCAACAAGCGAGTTCTGATTCATATTCGTCGATATAAAAAGTGTGGAGAAAAGTACTATCCTTCGACTGATGGAGTTACGTTATCGCCATCCCAATTCTCGGTTCTCCTTGGATGCGAGCCTCTCAAGACAAAGTGCTTTAGAGAGAACCCTTTTGTGGACTATTTTATTGAGAACCCATTCAAGCCATCAAGCGATCTAGTGTCCATTTTATCGGAAACTCAACTCAGCATTAAAGATGAAGACGACAACAAAGAAATACTGTTTGAGCTGCTTGATTCCAGTATGAAGTTAAAAATTGAAATTACGTGCCGAAGCGGGAGAACCTATACAAGGGATGTAACTGTGAACAGTGACCAATGGGAAAAGCTGTTTTCGATCGGTGACTCTGTTATGAGTTCCGCATTGCGGGAAAAGTATCGTCGTGCTTCCTTTAAACAACTTTATGAACTGGTGGCCAAAACGTCTATTCCATACCATGCTCCTGAATGTGCTTCAATGGATGAAGTTGAAAGTTCGTTGACTTATATGGTAAAGTCTGCTTTTTACGATGTTATCTCACAAAGAAATGGATTGGTGAATCCACTACATACTTTAGATGAAACTCTATTGGCCGAAAATACAGTGACACGTTTTAATGCATCTGTTATGGATTTAAGACCTTATTATGTAGCGGAAGCATTTCATGAAAAATTATGTAAATTTCCATTTAATCCTGTACCTAATAATAGTGTGTTAAGTTTTGTAACCATCCCATTTTTAAACTCTGTGAATATTTCAAATATGATTGAAATCGCTCGAGAAGCATTTTGTAGATTTTCTACTTAAATAAATTTTGTTTTATCATTCATTTCGTGTTCTTTTTATTTATTGTATTACAAACATTAGTTTAAAAGTATTAATTATTTATAAAATATTATTTATAATATTAATTATAGCATAAAACAAGGAAAAATATTGATATGACATTTATGTATTAAATTTTCGTACCAACTTAAAGGAATAGTACTTTCCGAGGAGCCTTTGGTTCACTCTCGTGGTCCTGATCTGTTTCTGTTAGATATGTATAAATAGTTCAACATAGTTTTTTCAAATTCATTTATGTGTTAGTCTTCGTGAAGTAAACATGAATTTTAATGCTGCTTATAGAGATCCTAGACATTCGGATAGTTTTGGAGGGGTCAATGCACTGACACGGACATTTAATGGAAATGTAAAGGACGTAAAACATTGGTTATCTCAGAAAGATTCCTATAGTCTGCATAAACCTATCCGTCACAAGTTTCTGCGTAATCGAGTGTTAGTAGGCAACATAAACGAACAATTTCAAGTTGATTTAGTGGATATGCAATCGCTTTCAAAATTGAATAGAGGTTATAAGTATATACTAACATGCATTGAAATTTTTTCTAAATTTGCATGGGCCATACCTTTAAAAGATAAAACAGGAAAAAGTGTGAAAAGTGCTTTGGAGACTATTTTCAAGAAAAAAACACCCCGTTTACTTCAATCTGATTCCGGAACAGAACTGACAAATGCTCTCGTTCAAAATTACTTAAAAAAGTTGAATATTAAATTCTTTACAACTAAAAATGAAACGAAAGCCAGCATAATTGAAAGATTTAATCGGACTTTGAAAACCAAGATGTGGAAATACTTCACAGAATTTAACACTAAAAAGTATATAGGTGTAATTCCTGACTTCATGCATAGCTACAACCATAGCTGGCATCGAAGCATTAAAATGACCCCAGCTTCTGTAAATTCAGATAATAAAAATGAGGTTTTAGAAAACTTGTATGGAAATCTCAAAACTTTAAAAAGAAAACCGCCTATACTTAAGGTTGGGGATACGGTACGTATCAGCAAACAAAAGCTACACTTTGAAAAAGGTTATGAACAAAATTGGAGTCGTGAAATTTTTACTGTAAACCAAATTATTCTTAGAATACCGACTGTGTACAAGTTAAAAGATCTGTCTGGAGAAGAAATTGAAGGTACTTTTTATGAAGCAGAGTTACAGAAAGTGATTGATTCTGGTTTTTATCCAGTGGAAAAAGTTATCAAGAAAAGGAAAAAACAAGGAGGTGTCATCGAATACTTTGTGAAATTCTTAGGATATCCTGAAAAATTTAATGCGTGGGTTACAGATGTTAAAGTACTATAAATAGATCTACTTTCTTAGTATTGCGTTCAGTACCCATCATGAGTTTCTACGTGACGTTAGTTTCGGATAGCAGTCTGCAGTTTTTTCCTACAAACAAAATTTCTCATTTTATAACTCAGCTGCCAAGTCCAATTAATTTAAATGGAGAATGGGAAATTGGTTTGTCAGAAATCATTTATCCACATTCTTGGTATAATGTCAATGCGGCAAACAATACATTTACTTACGATTATGGCGATGGAAAACTGATAAAGAAACACATTGATGCTGGGAATTATGAAAACCTATACGATTTAGTATCCACCCTACAATTAACTCTTCCGAAAAACCCTTCCAAGTTTACTTTTTCTTACAACAAAACGACAAAGCGTGCTAAAATTGATGCTGTTCAAGGTACTTCTCTGTATCTTGAGAAACTTGGTCCTCTTTTAGGTTTTAAACCGAATACAATGATTCGAGGAAGTATGAAAAGTGAAATTCAAGCTGATGCTCAAGCAGGCCTTTCTTTTTTCTACGTCTATACGGACCTGGTTTCACCACAAATAGTAGGGGACGTGTATGCTCCTCTTTTGAGAATCATCAGAGTAAAGGGACAAGACGGTGACACTATTAGTCAATATTATGATAGACCTCAGTACTTACCAGTGAGTCAACGCTCCTTTCAAACCATTAATATAGAATTGAGATTAAATTCAGGGGGCTTTGTACCCTTTGAAAAAGGAAAAGTCTTAATCGTACTACATTTTCGATTGAGACAAATTCTATAAATACACGAACATTCGGACTGCTTGGTTCATTTAAACTTTAGAAGTCAAGATGAGAGTACCTTACGTGTGCTGCACAAAAAAATTCGAAGAACATTATGCCTCTCAGACAGGTGAAGGTCTACCTTATTATAAAGGAGTCTCTTTTCAAAAAGGCTATGGATTAGGAACTGTATTTCGTCGATTGTTTAGAACGGCTTTCCCATTCTTGGTGAAAGGTGCCAAAACCATTGGTAAAGAAGCTCTACGAGCCGGGTCACGAGTCGCATCGGATGTGTTATCTGGACAAAATCTGAAAGAAGCAGTCAAGACAAGAACAAAAGAAAGTGGGAGAAATATAGCTCAGAAAGCTGTTGATCGAATCCAATCTATGGTGGGTAAGGGAAAGTATAAAAGAAAGCGTAAAACGCGAAATGGAATCATTTCATCTAAGAAGCGCAAGGTGATAGGACGTGATATTTTTGATCCGTAATGGCGTATTTACTCAAAGATTCTCCAGAATGTGTAAAAAATGAGTTGGAACTTTTCCATCTGCCAGGGACTCAAACTGTCATTCAGAGTGGACAGTGGATAGAATTTCATCCCCTCTCCAACGTTTTTGACGGCGGACCAGTAGAATTTCATATTTCCGGTAGCGGCGAAGATTATGTTGATCTTAGTCAAACTCAACTTTACGTTAAAGCAAAGATTTTGAAGAACGATGGCACTCCTATGGCTAAAGAAGCAACTATTGGCCCTGTAAATTTATTTTTACATTCCTTATTTTCGCAAGTGGACATTACATTGAACGATCGGCTAGTTTCAAATTCCAGTAATACATACAGATATGAAGCCTATTTACGAACCCTTTTATCTCATGGTCAAGACAGTAAGGCATCGCAACTCACATCAGAATTATTTTACAAAGATTCAGATGAGGGCTTGAAGAAACGTTCCGATTTTTTTAAAGAAAGTGCATCCGTAGATATGATTGGGTGTATTCACAGTGATTTATTTCATCAAGAAAGACTATTGTTAAATTTAGTGGACTTAAAAATTAAATTGATACGAAGTAAACCTGAATTTTGCTTGCAAGGATCTGAAGGATTTAAAGTAGTATTGGATAAAATTTCTTTATTTGTACGAAAAGTTCGTGTAAGTCCTGGAGTTATTTTAGGACACGCAAAAGCTTTAGAGAAGGGGACGGCAAAATACCCCATTAACAGAGTGCTATGTAAAGCCTATTCCATACCTAAAGGAAACATGTCCATTGTTCAAGATAGTGTATTTATTGGTCAAATGCCGAAGCGAGTCATCATAGGATGCGTGGATAACGAAGCCTTTCATGGATCTTTTACCAAGTCACCTTTCCATTTCGAGCATTTTGACTTAAATTTCATAAGAATATATATTGATGGTCAACCCGTTCCTCACAATCCATTAGAGCTCAATTTTGCTCAAAATAGCTTTATAAGAGCTTATCAAAGTCTATTCTTGGGCACTGGAAAAATAGGGGAAGATAGAGGTTCCTTTATATCCAGAGAAGAGTACACAGATGGTAATGTCATTTATGCGTTTGATTTATCCCCAGACCTGTGTGCTGGAGACCATTTGAATCTTATCAAACACAGTAATTTAAGATTAGAAATTAAGTATAGTAAGCCGCTCCCACAGACTGTATGCGTCGTTGTGTTCACAGAATTCGAAAATTTAATTGAGATAAGCAAGACAAGAAATATCCTGTTTGACTTTGGAAATTGAATGAAGATGAATGGACAACAACTCTTTCACATTCTATCGCACGACACTGCGACGTCACCTTTTTTCAAAGGAGTCTTCGCGAAGAATACCCTCCCACCTTTACAAAGCAACTCGTGTGCTATAGTAAATACCGACGACTTCTCTCAACCTGGTTCTCATTGGTTAGCATTGTTTTCAAGTACTCAGAAAAAGTTAGAGTTTTATGATTCCTACGGAATGTCTCCTGATTTTTACGGAATCGATACATCTTACTATTCCAACATAGAATGGAATTCCATTGTTTTACAATCTCTTACATCCAACGTGTGCGGACACTATTGTATTTATTTTTTAGTGAAGCGATGTCAAGGTCATTCTATGTACTCTATAGTGGATCACCTGTATATTACCAATGTATCGGATTTTCAAGTGTATCAATTTGTAAAAAAGAAATATGCTGTAAGATTAGTTTTTATAAAATAAATTTATTTGATTTGTATTCCTTGCGTTCTGTCATGTTTTCTTGAAGTGATTTCATTACTTTTATGTACACCATTTTTAACTAAAAAGTTTTTCTGAAAGTTAATTATACACAACTTTTTTAAAAGAATATTTTATTTTCCTAAAGTTTTAATATTTTTTACATTTCTTTTTATTCTAAAGTTTTTTTTTTCAATTTTCTTTTTAAAGTTTACTTATACATATTTTTTATTCTATTTTTTTTTATCCTAAACTTTATTTTTTATATATTTTTTTTTTTAAACTTTTTTCTTTTATATATTTTTTATTTTCTTTTACATTTTTTTTTTCTTTTAATTTTTTTTTTTTTACTATTTTTCTTTTTTAATATTTATTTTTTACATTTTTCTTTTAACTTTTTTCTTTTACATTTTTTTTTTTTTTTTTTTAATATTTATTTTTCACATTTTTCTTTTTAAAGTTTATTTTTACTATTTTTTTTTTTATTCTAAAGTTTTATTTTTACATTTTTTATTTTTTAAATGTAATTTTTATTTATATATATATATATTTTTTTATTCTAAAGTGTTTTTTTTTTTACATTTTTACTTATAAATTATTTATTTTTCTCGTACTAATTTTATTTTCACTATATATTTTTCGAATTCATATTTAACTTTTATATGTATTTGTGTTGATAACCTGTAAAGATAATATGTAAAGTAAAAATAATAAAGGACAACAAGATACAGCAACATCATTTATTGAAAAACTAAAAATGGTTCCATTTGTTTCTGCTGGCATACATAGAAGGTTTTACAATGTTATTTTCTCTATACAATTTTCTTTTTACATCCAACATGGAAGGAAAATGCAAATCTCGTAAAGCATTTAAGAATACAGCTTGTCCGACAGGAACTTTTTTTCTATTACGAAGAAAGTCATTCACCAGCATGACAATATTAGTGTGTGGGATAACTTTATCTTGGTAAATAATTTCACCTTTGTCCGTCCATTTTAATTCATTTTGATTTTTCAAAAACTGTAAAATGTCTATAGCCGTCTTTCTGTGTCGAATAGGCACGGTATGCATAACTGCATCTTCAAAGGTATCTTCTGTCTTCACATCTTGCAACGTCTTTTTATCTGGATCTGGAGGTGGTTTTCCAAGCTGGTCGTAATTTTCCAAGGTTTTAAGGTATCTGGTAGCTTTTTCACTTTCTGTGAGATTGGTATTCTGAAGGGTATTTGTTATTTCTTGATCAAAAGAGTTTGGTTCACGAGGAATTTCTTGATTGTTTGTCGATCAGGGTGTACTTTTGTAGGGCTTGCAAGTAGAGAGATGCTTTGTCGCTTTCCGCGAGTTGTTTTTTCTGAAGAATACTTGTCATTTTTCGATCCAGTTCAGAGAGATGTTCCATTAATTGTGCCCTGTCTTCAGGTATCAAGATAAACTTTTTACTGTGCTCCATGAATCAATGAGCTGATGATTGAAATAGCTACAGGTAATAAGACTGAAAGAAAACCGTCTCCTTTTTGAACAAGTAGCTTTCTTTTTTTATACAAAGGAACCTTTTTGTCTAAAAGCTTTCGTAAGCACGTCTTATGCTTAGAAAGACTATTTATTTGGCTGTTAGTGAGAGGTACGTTTCCGTGAAGTACGTTCAAGACGCATTCACACAAAGACTTGATAATACTATTGGGAACTTTTTGAACGATTTGCTTCGGATTTTTACTTTTCGAGATCACTTTCAGGAGCTCTAAGGTCTGCTCCGTACACGTAGACATCTTCACATCGAATGATAGCAGTCACTGTTGACAGCTCTATTTAAAGCCACTCTGCAAAATTTTCCGTATGCAGTTGCTTTTACCAATGCACAATGGATAAAGTCAGGAGGATGCACCGAACAGGATGCATGCGTTGGCATCAGGTATTCAACTTTTGGACAGTTGAAATCTTCTAAATTATAGCACTTGCGTCTAGTTAACACTTCTAAAAAATGTTGCTTTTGTATTCCCTTGACGTAAATATCGGAAAATACTTCGAACAAAAGATATAAAATACTTTGAAATTTAAAATAAGGTAAAGATCCTTCTCTCCAATCCATACAATGAATGTTTCTTGTTACCCAAGAAAACTGATTTCTCTGCGTAAGGGATAATTCTTCAAATGGTGACGGAGGCTGAAAATACCATACGCCCCACAAATGATTGTCTTTCACGGCGTAAAATGCTAGTTCTTTGACGACAAATAGTCCCGACGGAAGCAGAAACCCTTCAAAATCAATCACGACTGACATCCTTCCAGTTTGAGAGACGAAATACAAATGAAGTTAGCGAGGTTGAAACACGTAATATATATCTCCAGGAAACATCCCCGTGCGCATGCGTAGAGAATCCTCCGTATTACTTTTCAGATCAATGAATAAATAACCATACGGCTTCGAAGTAGCATCTTCATAACACTCTTGAAAAAACTTCACTTTTCTCGGATATAGTTGTCGTCCTAAATGCATGACTTGGGATTGGTCTCTTTGGTTCTTAAACAGTGCCAGGTAATGTGCATTCAAAGAAATTTCTCGCATTTCTTTTCCCTTATGAAACACATTTTGTACTATAAAGATGATACTGATATTTCGGTGGTGTGACATTTTAGTAAATATCTTTGTCAATTGAGCATCGTTTCCAAGCTCACTCATTAAATCGTCTACTACAATCAATGCATCTGAATATTGATTTAAATTCGAAGGCAAGCCTTCATGAAATGAAATGTTTGGGATTTCTGCATATAACTTTTGAAATATCACATAGCACCATACCATCGTTTTTGGAAAAGGTAGTATCATTCTATTTTCGATCATTTTTTCACGAAATGCGTCTTGCCACTACCTGTGGGACCTGCAACTATCATAGTAAACGGATGTTTCAGTCGTAAAATATCCATACTGAATGATGAATTTTGGAGATGCTCTTCTTCTTTATAGATGGTTTCAATCTTCTTCTGATGAACTCACATGTCGGCTAGTGAGTAATGTCCGAATGGAAGAGTGCTCACGCGATCCTCTAAGATGTGTCTCTTCTGATCATACGGGGAAAGGGCCAACTTATTCGAAGCAATGGTGAATATGTCGTGCTGCTTGGATCGTATGAGATTCATGCTGGTCACAAGTTCTTGGTGTTGAAACAGGCACTTTGTATAATCTTCAAATTTGATTTTTTGATGGATGGTGGCCTTCTTAATCCCCTTCAGCTTCTTGGTGATATTGTCATGGCCTATTTTGAAAGCGTACATCTTGGATCTGAGTCCCACGAATTCAGTCATGATTTCTCCTTTGGTCTCATCCTTCATCTTCCCGATGACTTTTTTGTTGACGAGAGGAAAACCGAAAATATTGTTGGCAGGATAATCCGATGTATCGTACAGGTCCATATCCTCCTTCATGTCTTTGTAAACATCCTCGGTGAGAATATTGTAGATAAGACTATCCGTATCCATGTAGAGGAGTTTTAGATGATCAGTTGAATATTTCGGTATCATCTTGGAATAGTGGAAGTCATACATGAGAGTCTTGGATAAATCCAATATTGCCATTCCAATGGTAATTGGCTTGTTGAATTTCAGTACGGTCCGCCGCATATGGAACGCTGCTAAAGTTTCGGAGAAGATGGTGCGATCTTGAAAGTTGGAGCGAGCAATCCATTTCTCAGCTGTTTTCTCATTTCCGCATAACTTGATGTCCACTCGGCGTCGGATATTCTCCATTGTTTTGCCGAAAATCGAATTATTCATGAGTTTGAAGAAATTTTTCTCAAACTCATTCGTAGCAGAGGTGCGCAGTTGGGTATTGACATCAATATAAGGTTTTAGCCATGGTTATTGACTGAATTGCAAAATTCTATGCACGGCTGTCACTTGAAGTCCTTGTTCTACGTAGAGTTGCAAATTTCGGTAATGCACCACATACCTTTCCTTCTTATAGAGAGTAGTCAGCAACCTCTTCTCTTTACAACCGGGTGGAGCTAACGTTTCTGGAGCAAGTGGTAGATCAGCATGTAAATCGTGTAGATGGGCTGGATACTCCAAATCCACTTCTAGGATGTAGCCAAGTGCACTGTCCGAAGGGGTTTGTAAGACATTCATCGTCGGGTTAATCCAAGTGTAATTACCTAACGGTAAGTATTGGGACATAGCCCAGCCATACAAATTATTGGCATCTAAATATAATAGATAATTGGAAGGCTGAGACTTGTCATAGTTTGGCATATATGGATTATTTGCCTTTGCATAACGGTGAGAACATTGCGAGATTCCTCCACGGATACCATTTTCGACAAACAATAGCATGTCATAATCCGTGAGCAGCTCCAGTCGAATTGACGTCTTCTTCAGCATAGCGTCCCAAGAGAGTCCGGGAGCGGTATAATACCACACGGGATCCAAGCCATAGGTTTTCATGCAGACATCTCTAAAGCTTTCGAAAATGTCTGCTAACTGTAACACATCCGTTTTGACGTACAAATCAGCATACTCGCCCAAATTGTTTAACTGGAATGCATCCCACACTCCTTGAGCATGTTGGTAATCTTCCATGGTGATGTGCGATTCGTTCAGGCGATTATAAAAGGCATCACGGGGTGGTAGCTCGGTTTCCTTGAACTTGTCTGGATGATTGACGTAATCATATGGAAATACTCCTTTACGCAGCAGGAGAGAAACATGAGAGGAGGGAAAGTGCGCCTGCACATGTTTGAACTGGTCTTTTGAGAGATTTTTGGCCAGTTGATCTAGATTACTCGCCATGAACCGAAAGGAATCGATGAACCGAAGACTAAGTCCCTTGCCGATCTGCTTCGAGAATGAGATGTACTTTTTGGTGTTTTCTGGGATGACTGTGATGTTGAAATCGTCTCCTCCCAAGCACTTCACAAATAAATGGCTGTCGTATCCGGATAAGTTATGAAACACCACTGGGATAAAGTCTGGAGTTCTGGCCTTCAGGTTGCAGGTATTACAAGCGGTTCCTCGAAACTTCTTCGATTGATGATCGTGATCCTTCACCTTGTAATTCTTTTGAGTGAATTCCTTCTTGCACATGTAACAGTGCGTTGCTTTCCGAAATGTTTCCAGCTCCTCTTTGGTTAATGGGTCCATTGGTAAAGGATTTCTGTACACTTGCTGAATTTCCAGGGCTTCTAGCTTCATCCGATCCATAAAAACTTGATCTGCATTCGGTCCTCGGTACACGTAAGGGGCTTTGAAGAGTCCTGTGGTCGACACTATGTAGTAGCAGAAGCTGACAGCTTCATGTTTTGATATGCTTCCGTGTACGACTTATCAGGGTTTGGTTGACAAGATTCTATCGGTCGGGTAATGCACTCAAAGTCAGCATAGATCACGAATGGGACTTTCATGGAATGTTTGATATTTTTAAATATCACCCATTTGTCTTCCGGCATGATGACTCGAACGGCCTCGTGCTGATTACAACTCAGCTGATGACGGTGAAGAATAGGCTCTGTTGTGAAAAACTGTAAACAGCGGCGGCATATGAACATTTTCTTCTGATAATTTGAATGCTGTTTTGATACGAGACGGGTTAGGTTCTTGATCCAGGCATAATGGGCATGTGTTTCAGTCTTGAGGTACATCAGATCAATATGGGGATCCTTTTCTTCTGGCGTGATCATCAGAGGATACACTTGATAATCCTCGGTGAGTCCATATACGTTAATGGATAGGTCATTCATCTTCGCAAATTTCGGAATGTCTTGAATTTTAACAGGAAATTCAATTCCTGTAAAATTGAGAGTGTCCATATGTGCTGCATAATGATGCGTTCGGTATGCACACTGTTTATAGTCTTCCACTGGATGGAGAGCGGAGAGAATGGCCCACATGAAGCAGCGATTGTCGTTGTTGTGGACATTGATGATAACCTGCTTGCTTTTGATGGCTTCAGGAAGTTCGATGTATGTAGATCCGCGCAGAGGGTTGTATTTGTTCGTGCGCACCTCCAATTCCTGAATCCGTTCCAGGGTCCATCCAGATTCTTTGGCTTCAAAGTCTTCTGCTTCTTTGTGTAGTCTCTCCATCGTTTGTAAATACAAGGCTTCAACATCGGTACAGGGAAGAACGATCACATTCTTCGTTTTGAAGCTTTTCTCCTCGCTTAAAATACCATCGGCAGCAACTTTTTGGTAGCGGCAGATGAGCCTGCTATTCACTTTCACTTCGAATTGAAACAGGGCAGATGCGACGATGCTCCCAAATTCTTCCTCTTTGGAAATCAGGAACGATTTCAAGTCTTTGTACTCCTCGGTGTTGAATAGATGTAAATTCTGCACACGGTTCTTCAAAGCAGATTGTCGTGTAGAAGAAGGTAGAGCTGAAGGTCCTGGTCGAGTAGAGGGTCCTGGTAAAGCCGAGAGTCCTGGTAGAGTAGAGGGTCCTGGTAGAGTCGGGAGTTCTGGTAGAGCAGAGGGTGCTGGTAGAGTAGAGGGTGCTGGTAGAGTAGAGGGTCCTGGTCGAGTCGAGGGTCCTGGTAGAGATGTTTCTTCACTGGTCCGACGTCGTTTTAGAAATACAGATGGTTCTGTATCTGCAGGTCGCTTGTGTGTTTTCAGGTGTCTGGTCAGGGCATCGGTTCGTGAAAATACCTTAGCACACCGAGAACACGGATACTGCATTCCTCCATGCTTATTCCGTTGATGTCGAAGCAAATTACATTTTCTAGTGAAATGCATATCACATTCCGCACACGGGAATTCCTTGTCTTGACTAAAATCCAATTGAGTTGCTGTTAAATCTCCAAAATCCATGAGCGCCATCACTTCATCATTCAACGGCAATGTCGAATTCTCGAAAACGTCTTCAATATTCATTTTAAACAAAGTTAAAGCTAAGCTAAACTAGAGTAGTCGCAAGAGCAGGTTCTACTAAGAGAATGTCAGAGCTCAGCTTGAACGTCGTCTTTTATACTGACGACGGAGAAGAATTGCCCCCTCTTCTGGCCTGTGATTGGTTCTTCATGATGTCATCCTTAAACAAGCATCTGATTGGTCCGTTCCCCTACATGCAGCGCCGCCTTGCGGTTACAAGCAGAACTAGTAAAACCTTGCCCCGACAACGTGTGACGTCACTTACTGACACCTGATTGGTTGTTCATGAGGTCATCCTCAAACAAGAACCTGATTGGTCCGTTCCTGTACAAACACGGTGTGACACGTTGAGACATGCCCATCGGCGACTTGCCCATGGGCAGCGATGAGTCATCGACACCTGTTGCCTGACGACGTCCCCTGCGTGTGACGTCACTTACTGACACCTGATTGGTTGTTCATGATGTCATCTCCATTAGGCCACGCCCCCTCGGCTTAGAGCCAGGTGCAGCCCGGCTTGACAGACGAGATCCTCCCTGATTCTCACAGCACCACCAAACTCCACAGAGCACCGCCAAAATCCACAGAGCACCGCCAAAAATCCACAGAGCACCGCCAAAATCCACACAGCACCTCGTCTTGGTATCGGTGTTTTTACACTACTGATATGTGATATGCCATGTTCTGAATGATATGCTATGTGTAATTTAACATATGATGTGATATGATATATGGAGCTTGTTAAGCAGCAGCCGATAAACCCACAAATTGGCAAAAATGTCATTTTCAACATACATTGTAATGTTGCAAGTAGATACACCGGGTTTGACCTATTTTGAAATAAGGGATGTTAGGGAAATTTGCGGGTGTGAAATATATCCTTGCGGGTGTTCATGGGTTAAATAACTTCATTTAAACCAAAACATTCATGTGATTGCCTTATGGTGACCATTTTAATGCTAAAACTTCTTTTAGATTCAGCATACACAAACACTTTTCCCTACATCGTAATTATAACAATGCAGTGAAACCCCTTGTCCAAAACAACCCATAATACTCCCCTTCCTCCTGAAGATTAATTACTGAAAAGCCAGAAATTGACAAAATTTTCTTTTTTAACGTAAATTAGATGGTATCCTTACAAGTAGCTACACCGGGTTTGATCTATTTCAAAATAATAAGAGTTATAGAAATTCGTTTGATGTAAAACATTGCAAGTGATCCCTGGTAAAATAACTTCATTTAAACCGAAACATCCCTGTGATTGACCATTTTAAAGTTGTAACTACTTTTAGATTCAGCATACACAAATACGTTTCCCAACATCTTAATTTTACAATGCAGTGAACCCCCCCCCCCCCCCAAACGACTCAAAATACTCCCAATTCCTCCTGATTAATTATAGAAAACCCATAAATTGAAAAAAATGTCGTTTTAACGTAAATTAGTTGGTACCCTTTCAAGTAGCTACATCTGGTTTGACCCATTCTGAAATAATGGAAGTTACGGAAAATTCGTGGTCATATAAGGGTATAATAACTTCATTTAAACCAAAACATCCCCGTGATTGACCATTTCAAAGCTGAAACGACTTTTAGATTCAGCATACACAAATACTTTTCCCTACATCGTAATTATAACATTGCAGTGAAACCCGTGTCCAAAACGACACAAAATACCCCACTTATTCCCCGATTAATCACAGAAAGCCCCCAGATGGATAAAAATTTTGTTTTCAACGTAAGTTAAATGGTTTCCTTTGAGGTAGTTACACCGGGTTTGACCCATTTTGAAATACTTGAAGTTAGGGAAATTCGTGGTCATATAAGGGAATAATAACTTCATTTAAACCAAAAATCTCCGTTATTGACCATTTCAAAGCTGAAACGACTTTTAGACTTTTAGACAGCATACACAAATACTTTTCCCTACATCGTAATTACAACAATGCAGTGACACCCGTGTCCAAAACAACCCAAAGTACCCTACTCCCCCCCCCCCTTGATTAATTACGTTATCTCTGTCCGCAGCCCACTCCTTGCATTGATCAAAAACGCAATTGAATTCCCGGACAAGCCACGCCTGTCACCGCAACGCATACCGCAAGATCTGAATGACAATAATACGGAGACTGAGGGATTAGCATTAGAAAGCTTCCGTAAATTAACGGAACGTGGGCCGCCGTGAAGGGAAGTGCGTGAGCCAAAGCAATTAGTCTGACTGTAACTCATGTCAGTTCCGCACGTTCATTTGGTGGTATAAGAATAGAAATGCGATTGAGTGACTTATGGAGTTTTTGAAAGACTTTAGGAAGTTTGTCAGAAGTTTGGTGGGGGAAGGTGGGGTGGAGTGGATCGGTTTGAGCGTTTAATTTTCTTATACTTAAATTGCGATTTCTGTCATTCCAGCAGTAAAATGTAACACTCTGATGTTGCTGATTGACCTAAGTCGACCATGGGCGTAATACACGTAAACTTCAAATTAATAAAAATATTCAAACTTGAAATAATTTGAATATTATTTTTATGTATATGCCCTTTTTCCATATATGGTCATGAAAGTTCTCATGATTTCTGAACATGTCTACAGTCTATATTTCCATTTTGTTTAAATATGAAAATGAAAGAAAAAAAATTACATTTGTTTTATATCCTTTATAATATCCTTTAATTTTACACAGCTTTTACTAAGTATATGAACATAAATTTACCCAAGAAATTCATAAAAAAAATTTACACCACAATCAGAAATGTAATTATTTTATCTCTTACTTTTAATGAAAATTCATGTAAATAATTCTTTCTTTGTGACTTTTGTGTTTTTTTTTCTTCGGAAATCCTTTTGGGAGCCACTGTACTAGACCATTCTAGTACAGAAACTCAGAAACAAAGTACAGAAAAGTACAGAAACTCGGTGTGTGTTGTAATGTGTAAAAGTATAACTTTTTTTTAAAATTTACACCAAACACTTTACTTTACGTACATATTTTTACATAATTGTAAATATATACAAAAATTTACAAAATTGTATTTATATGTAAAAAACTATTTGTTTTATATAAAACCAAAATAAAAACATATATACTACCGCAAGTCACAAACAAATAAAAAATGAAGGAGTGTTAAAAGCTGTAAATTAAATAGTGAAACTTAAATTTAAATATGTCGACCATACAAATTTTCGAATACCTTTTTGACGGATATTATACGAATTTCCGTTGCAAAAAAAATACCTTGGATATAAATGTATGTTATATGTGAAATATATGTTTCTGTCCAGCAGGTTTCTATCGGTTTTATCCTACTAAGCATTGTCCGTATGTTCTCATGGCATGCGACGCTGATCAATAAAGTGTTAATTAAAAAAAATGTGAATATTCATCTACCAAAACAATTGATCAATCGTATATTTTTCATTACTAGTTTGGGACTTCAATATTTACTATAAGTAGCTTAAAACGCATATGCTAAAACAAATGTAATTGAGTTTACGCTTACCATGAGCGTCCAAAACTCCATATACCAAATCTAATAACACACCATTGGCTGCTAAATAAAACTACACGAAAATAAATTAATTTAAAAGGTAGGTTCAATGTGGTTTTAAGTAAAATTATCTTCTTATTATCCTATATATGTTTTATATATTTAGGCTGTAAATATATTTTATAAATTGATTTCATAAAGTTAGTTATACGGTCATATAAGGCAGTATGCATTATACATATGATCAAATAAGAATAAAATACTTGAATAAAATTAAGAAAATAGAAATGAAAATCATTTTTCAGAGACTATCAGTGTATCGAGGGAATCAAACAAATAATAAAGAATCGTCTAGATGAGGAGTTGGGCCCTAAATTCATGGTGACTTGCCTGACCCACTAAGATACATGTAATAAATTTTTCGAAATTATGCATGAACCATAGGAGACTATACATTTTTTGTAAATATGTTGTATTGTAGTTGTGTTGTATTGTGTTGCATTGTAAGTGTATGGGGGAGTTTACGCTTAGAAGAAGAAGACCGCTGTTCCAACGGAACATGGAGAAAAATCCGGTCCTAGGGTTAGCATGTAGCTTTAGTTCCTGGACTATAATTTTAAGTTTTAGTCTTTAAATAATACCTCAATATAGAAATATTTACTTCATACACTGAGATAGATTGTGCTCATGGCTTATGAAGCGTTTTTTTTGTGTTGAAATAAAAGTATTTTTCCGTATTTCGTTGTAAATATAATTATAAGCAACTTATATTCAAATAAAACATAAGTCTTTCTGTATTTAATTTTATTCATATATAGAATAAAAATATTTCTTATTTGGTGAAAAGTAATATTATAAACAAACTTTCCCATAATTACGAGTGTAGCGACTAAACAAACAAAAGCAGAGTTGTCTGCAGTATAGAAGAAATCGAAACTATCAGTAAGTTACCATGTGGATACGTCACATGAAACTCCCGCATTATATGTCTATTGTGGTGTATTATAGTCGTATTGTGTTTTATTGTAGTTGTATTCGGTTGTATTGTAGTTGTATTGTGGGGTATTGGATTTTAGTTATATTATATTGTATTGGTGTTGCATTGTATTGCAGTTGTATTGTGTTGAATTGCATTGTGTTGTATTGTATTACAGTTGTATTGTGTTGTATTGTATGGTAGTTGTATTGTGTTGTATTGTATTGTAGTTGTATTGTGTTGTATTGTATGATAGTTGTATTGTGTTGTATTGTGTTGTATTGTATTGTAGTTGTATTGTGTTGTATTGTATGATAGTTGTATTGTGTTGTATTGTATGGTAGTTGTATTGTATTATAATTTTATTGTAATTGTATTGTGTTGAACTGCATAGTAGTTGTATTGTGTTGAATTGCATTGTGTTGTATTGTATTACAGTTGTATTGTATGGTAGTTGTATTGTGTTGTATTGTATCGTGTTGAATTGCATTGTGTTGTATTGTATTACAGTTGTATTGTATGGTAGTTGTATTGTGTTGTATTGTATCGTGTTGAATTGCATTGTGTTGTATTGTATTACAGTTGTATTGTATGGTAGTTGTATTGTGTTGTATTGTATTGTAGTTGTATTGTGTTGTATTGTATGGTAGTTGTATTGTGTTGAATTATGTTGAATTGTATTGTAGTTGTATTGTGTTACGTTGTATTATAGTTGTATTGTGTTGAACTGTATAGTAGTTGTATTGTGTTGAACTGTATTGTGTTGAACTGTATTGTGTTGAACTGTATTGTGTTGAACTTTATTGTAGTTGTATTGTGTTGCTTTGTAGTTGCATTGTGTTGTATTGTAGTTGTATTGTTTTGTAGTTGTATTGTATCGTAGTTGTATTGTGTTATATTGTATTGCATTGTATTGTGTTATATTGTATTATATTGTGTTATACCCATATAGCACAAAACATCCCAGAGAGCTCCACTGGCGCACCAATTCTTCTCAAATTCCTCCTACAACAAAGATGACTTGTTGCGGAGCTCCTCGGGAAGGGGTTTTAACGAGGTCTTGGGGAGTCAGTTCTCCAAGATGTTCTATGGAGGATAGTCAAATGGAAGCCCTTCTACCGATCCTCCCATGGAGGAGAACTTGGGGGATTTTGTTTGACCGTCGAGAAATGGGGGCATGTGTCAATAAAAATTTGTATAAAGTAAATGTAATAAAATAATTTACTTAAAAAATAACAATTAAACAAATATATGTAAAATAAATACAATATAAAATAAAAATACTAAATAAATATAACAATATATATAATAAAAAAAATTATAAAACATATTATATGAAAAAATTATAAAACATATATGAAAAAAAAATTAAAACATATTTTATAAAATAATAAAAAAAGATATATAACATAAAAATATAATTTTTTTTATAAATATTTAAATTAAGAAAATTTATAATATAAAACAAATAATTAAAATAGGGAAATTAATAATATAAAACACGCAAGTGAAATAAGAAAATGTATAATATAAAATAAATAGTTAAAATAAAAAATATATTTTTAATTAAATTACAAATAATTAATTGAATATAATATAAAATAAATATTAATTTAAATAAATATTTAAAAATAAATATTACACATTTCCTTCCATACAATATCCAACCTGTAGAATGACCGCCGTAGCCTAGCGAATAGCGCGCGTCTTTTAATCGAGAGTACCAAGGATAAATCACAAAGGTCACTTGTGCACAAAGTTTGTTTAATTTTCATATATTCCTCCAGTAAACTTCCAAAAACTTCTTGAATACTTTTACAGTAAAATAAAAATATATACTTATTATAAAATGAAAATAATCAATTTTAAAATAAATAAATAACTTATTTAATAATAAATAAATAACCTATCCAAAAAACTTAAAATATATAAAATGCAATATAAAATATCAAATAATATATAAAAAGTAATATAAAATCTGAATTAACAAATTAAATAGAAACAAGAATATAAAAATAACATAAAAAATTCTTAAAATAACTATATATAACATATAAAAATTTAAATAATATAAAAAATGAAAAACAAATTATTTAATGTAAAATAAAAATATATTAATAAACTTTATTTTTCATTATAATAAATAACAATTCATCTTATTAATTAAAAAAAATCCTCGAAATAATCTTATTACAAAAACAAATAACGTAACAAGCAGATCTTTCCAACAGCCACCATAGCCTAATGGATAGCGTAACCGATTTGGAATCGAATAGTACCGGGTTCGATCCTCGACTGGGGTAAGTTCTTCATAAAATAATCCCGTTCTAATTCCCTATGTAGTTAGAAAGAACATCACTAGATGGCGCCACGATGTGAAACTTTTATCTTGAAGTTTCCTAAATTCCTCCTACTAAACTTCCGCAAGCCTTCCTGAATTCTTCCGGAAGAGGGGTGACGGGGAGCTCCCCAAGTCGTTCCTCACGATCCTTTACGGCGGACATTTTCGGTTCCATGGGAACTCTTAGCGATGTCGTTTCGTTTCCTGTAAGATGCCTAGCGGAAGATCGCGATTTTTCCCTAAGACATCTTGAGGAAGAAGTTGTGCTATATGGGTACTGTATTGTATTGTAGTTGTACAGTGTTGTATTTCATTGTATTTTGTATGTATTAATTGTGTTGGTTATTAAGACGCTTTACAATTTAATATATATACATATATATATATATATATATATATATATATATATATATATATATATATATATATATATATATATATATATATATATATATATATATATATATATATATATATATTTATATATATATATGCGTACCTTTTTTATATAATTAAATTTGTAGGGATTTTATTTTCTGGAAATGTACTGAAATCTTCAAAACCCCTACATATAATTTGAATAAAAGTACATGTCAATTTTCTGTAGAAATATGTTCTTATTTGAGAGTGAAGATAAAAATCTACAGATTATTTAAAGAAAAATATATGCCTCTTTTCTGCAGACACCTGCTGTATTTTGAGACTGCTGAAAACATCTGCAAATTTTCTGTAGAAATCATTCTACAGAAAATTTTCTACAGTCCCAAGTAACTACAGATTTCTGTAGATTACTTGCATAAATATCTTATCAAGGAAATATGCAGGCCAGCATTTAAGTTAATAAATAAATATGATGTTATAATTTCATATGTGTTGTTTTGTTTATTTGCATCACATATAATGTTTGTTTTTGACCCAAAAGACCCCAGCTACGACATTATATGTTTATCTACTATGATTACATTTTAACGACAAAATCACATGCATCATTTTAAAGAGACAATCCAACATTTTAAAATATCATTCCCCTTTAGTATTTTTCAATGGCACTCGTTCATACTTTCTCATTTACCCGACATAAAAGATTCAACGTAATCTTCGACATAAGCACGCCTTTACGCTCTAAAATCCGAAATAATCTTCACAAAAGCTGCTCAAAAAACGAATCCCATTCTGTTTGTCATGGGCACAACAAACGCACTCCGATCCTAACAACCCAAGAAACAACAAAACTTCCCATCTTCCAGGGAAAAGGGGCCTTTGTTTAAAATTTAATGATGTCTCTTTGCCCCAGTATACCAGGTTTCATCCGGAACAAATATGTGTGCCTAATGTCTTCTGTTTAACGGCACTTTCTTCTCGTTCCGGAATTAAAAAAAGGGGATTTCTGTTTTGAAAAGCGAGTACCCTGTGTGTATGGGTGATTGCCGGTCTTGATGTGATTGTTTTCAAGGAATGTATACTCTTTTCTTTGGAATCGGGGATGGTTTAGATGCACGATAATTATACGGTGATCGTCTTGGGGGGAGGAATGATATATTCTTTTGAGGAAAAAGAATGTAAATTGTGAGAGATGATAGGTAGATGCACTTGTTTGTGTTTGGAAATTGAAATACACATTATGCAGTTTTATTATAGTATTTAGTGTTTATTGGTATTGTGCTTTCAGACTATTTTGTTGAAAGCTTTTTTAAATCAGTTGTTTAGAAATTTATTAAATTATCTTTTAAAATCGTATCGTCAATTGTAACTTCCCGTAGAATAGTAAGCTGTCGTTTAAGCAACAGAATCAATTGGTCAGACTTTATGAATATTGTAATTGATTTTTTTTTAAAATTATACATGTAAAATTAAATGTATATTTATTTTTAAATATTACAAACGATTAGAGTTTGAAAATTATATTATAATTATTTTAAATGAAACTTATGAATCCTACAAATTTATCGTTATTTTTGCTAAGCAAAAATTAATTGGTGAATATCTGACGAAATCTTCAATATTCTGGTTTTTGAGAAACAAAATCTAAGAAAATTTTTAAAATAATTAATTTTGAATTTTTGAAACTATTATAATTACAAAATAACTCAGAATAGTTGCTTCTTGTGCATGATGTCCAATTGTCACTCGTATTAAAATTGTGTCCTTAGTGTTATATTTGCTTAAAAAATGCGTATAATTAATTTAGAACTATATCTAATCATTATCTTTTTCAAAGGATACAAATTTAAATATTTTAGGGTATATTAATAGTTAATGTTTGAAAACAGTGACCATTTTTGAAGCTTCGTGTTAAACACTATGTAGCAAAATAATATATATTTAAGAAAAGTTATCCAACATATTTTAATATTTTCAAGGTAAAACCTTTCTTCAGTCTATAAAGAACAATAAATTCTTATTTTTACATTTTGTTGTAACATACTTTCTGATAAATTCTAAAATTCTGTATGTTAAATTCTAACATCTTGTTATTCAAACATCGTGTTATTATAACATTCTTGTTATTATAACACGCTGCTTTTTTAACATTATCTTATTTTAACATCCTGTTATTCTAACATCCTCTTTTTCTAACATCCTGTTATTATAACATCGTGTTATTCTAACATCATGATATTTCAACATCGTGTTATTCTAACATCGTGTTATTGTAATATTTTATTCTTCTAACATCCTGTTATTATAACAACGTGTTATTCTAGCATCAATTTATTATAACATAGTTTTATTCTAACATCATGTTATTATAACATTCTGTTATTCTAACATCGTGTTATTCTAACATACTGCTATTCTAACTTCGTGTTATTCTAACATCGTGTTATTCTAACATCGTGTTATTCTAACATCGTGTTATTCTAACACCCTGTTATTCAAACATCCTGT
This sequence comes from Troglohyphantes excavatus, assembly GCA_963932185.1. NCBI lineage: Eukaryota > Metazoa > Arthropoda > Arachnida > Araneae > Linyphiidae > Troglohyphantes > Troglohyphantes excavatus. The sequence goes on along the minus strand of OZ010673.1, from coordinate 56,629,168 downwards.
TATTCTAACATCGTGTTATTCTACCATCATGTTATTGTAACATCCCGTTACTACCCATTATGTGTGTGAATGAACATCGTTGATCCATTGTAAAATTAACTTCCACTATATATAATTAATTTTTGCAATTATAATATCGTTAGTGTATTTTCATATGTTTATGTTATGAAATAAAGTCAAGAAAACACAACAGCATGGGATCGCAATATTTTAATACAAAAAATATATTGTCTCATTTTCCTCTGACGTAACAAAGTCACATTCTATAGGAACAGTACAAATAGAACATCCAAACAATTTTGCTCTGAACATGAGTCGTTAAACGCTTTACGTCCGTGTCAACAGTATAAACTTCGAAATAGACAAGTCTATGAGCAATAGATTCACCACATTATCTCACACCGATAGATTACACTTGAAAAACGAAAAAATGGAATGTTAAAGCATTTTAAATGTAATATTTGAATGCATTTAGTGCATCACCAAGCTCTTCTAGTGCTTCTCTTCACTTCAGTACACACACAACTTCCTAAATTCAAAGGAAATATATTTCACAAACATGAACCTGATAAATAAAACCACGCACAAAATTACGCTCAAGATTCAATTCAGAAACCCCCTCAAAAAATGCATTTCAATTCCGTTTGATAACAATTCCGTACGTAAATAAAACAACCCGTATTAAAAATTTAAATCACTTTTGGTCACACTTTTTTCGTTTTTGTTCCGGAACCCTTCTCCACATTTCCACATGCCTTTTTGAGATTTATTATTCAAAACTTTATCTCGTAAAGCCAGACGCAATTTCGGTAAGTATTTCTGTTGTTAAAAATCGATTTTTACATTTAAAGGGCAAGGGGGGGTTGATACTTGTTTTGATTCTGGAAATCCAGGAAACGCGAATGTAAATAGAAAACAGGGACGATTTCCTCCACAAAAGAGGGAATCGAAAAATTTATATTTTAATATTCAATTCTCGTTTGAAGTAAAGCTCCTGTTTAAAATGTATAGATACACCGCCTTATTTCGAATTGGACATTTAAAATAAATATACTTTCCTCGTGTCTCTTATGTCATCCGCTTTAATGTTAGTTTATTTATAATATTGTTTTTAATTTTTAAAAGAACGAGAATATTTATAAAGCAAATTAAGGATTAAATTACTGTGTCGGATAGATTTTTATAAAATATTTTAATGATTAATTAGCTGCAATTATTATAATAATGTTTGTTTAAGATAAATATTTATTTAAAAAATACTCAAAGCCAAATAAACGTTTTGGTTAGAAATACCACACAATAGTAATATTTTTATAAAAAGCAGTTAAGGATAAAATTACTGTCGGGTAGATTTTTATAAAATATTTTAATGATTAATTTGGTGAAATTATAATGATATTTGTTTAAGACAAATATTTATTTTAATAAAAACTTATAGCAAAATAAACGTCTTGATTTGAAATCTAAAACAATATTAATATTTTTTAAGAATGCTTAATGCAAAACCGCTAATAAAGAGTAAAGCAATGTAATGTTTTACATCGAAAATAAATAATTGAATTTTTTTTTGCTGAAATTATTTGGTATTTCCTTTCTAAAAAATAAGTTTTATGATAAACAATCTTAAAGATTTCTTAGAAGAAGAAAATCCTAATTTTTATTTTATTTAAAAATATCTTTAAGCTAATTCTCAAACTATTCGTAATTATAAATGTTCCGAAATGTTTACCTTATTTTAGTAATTTATAATTAATATTTTTATTTTAATCTGAAGATTATAGTAGAACCACCCTTAAAAGATATATGAGTATGTTACATTTATTAAAAATTACTTGACTTGAAGATAATTTTTGTTTCATTTTAGGATATACATTTTTATTTATAAAATGTCCATAATATAAATTAGGATATTTCAAATAAGTTTAGACAGATCAAAATAGCACTGTTGTTATTCATTATTTTATATATTTTAATATTTTTTAATAAAGTAGTTTTACTAATATTATTCAGAATCGATAAAGTAGAATTAACATCTTACCAATAAAATATTTGTTTGAATTATCTTAAGAACGAGGATTTTTTTTTTAAATAACCATAGAAGTCCCCAATCTATTTACCGTAACAAGTTCAAACTGAAAATTGAATCAGTCGCTTGGAATTTATAAAACTTAACTAAAATGTTATTCGTTTATATGTAAACATCAGCAGCACAATTTGTTTGCTTACGAATATATTATTTAGCCTAAGTGATTTCCATTCAATTTAATAAAGCGAAAGTCTTCCACTTTTGAGTTTTTTTCCAACCTTTCGTTTCGACTACGCGAATCCACGTATATCTTCTTGTATACATATATTTTATCTGTCAATACAATTTTGATTTTTCATAACAACTTTCTTTATCCTTCGAATGCTTTTAAAAACAGATGTACTTTTCTTCAATTTCGAAGTTCACAAGGAGCGCAAAATAACTCAGCTGAATTCTTGTTGGCATAATACTTTTTAAAGAAATAACAATTTCGATGAGCGTTCTTTGCGTAAATTTTTTTTATTATGAAATGTTTCTTGGATGAATCCGTTCTTGTGAGATAAACATTTCTTCATTCTGAAAAAAAAACTTTTAATAATTAATATATTAAAAATAAACTATTTTTATTAACTCACTAGCTTTTCAAATAACATAAAATTTTTTATACCACGACTAACGTGATTGCGATTGAGCCAGGGCAAAGAAAACGTAAGCACTCGTGTTAATTTTACGTGAACAGTACATGCGCTGTTAAAGATAGGTACTCAGAAATAAGTAAAATACACTAATTTTTGTGTACATTCGATGATTATCATAAATCCCATTATATAAGTTTCATTTTTGAAATGGTATGTACTCAGGAATAATTAAAATGAACAAACAGAGAAGTTGCTTGCCTATTAAGGCTGTTTCCATAAATCACTTTCAATAAATATTGACAATTACAACCATGACCTACCGAGAATCGAACAAGATCTTCAGGCACCACAACCCAGTGCGTTATCCATTATACCACCAGGGAGAAGTGGAACAGTTATAAACAGAAGAAATGTTAAAAAGGTGTCCTCAAAAAATGGAAAGAAACATAATTGAGTTGTAATAAATCATATTCCATTAAGCAATCGGCATAAAAAAGTGTGTAAACCCATCTTCTGAACAACTATTTTAAGTGTGTCAGGTCGCATTGTTAATATTGTTTGAACAGAAACTAATATGAGGAATATTTAATCACGGTGCTCATTTTTGAGAAAGTTCGTTTACTTAAATTTGAGTAGGCCTTCGATCATTTACGATACAATTGAACTCAAAGAAAAATTAGTAGGTTTAGGTGCTCATTTTTAAGCACCTTTTTTTCAGCGCATTAGCACATTACTAGAGATACACGAGATACTATACTTTGATAATGTAATATAATAATGTGTACGTAATATAATAATTTGTACGTAATATAATAATGTGTACGTAATATAATAATTTGTACGTAATATAATAATTTGTACGTAATATAATAATGTGTACGTAATATAATAATTGGTACGTAATATAATAATTTGTACGTAATATAATAATTTGTACGTAATATAATAATTTGTACGTAATATAATAATGTGTACGTAATATAATAATTGGTACGTAATATAATAATTGGTACGTAATATAATAATTGGTACGTAATATAAAAAATTGTACGTAATATAATAATTTGTACGTAATATAATAATTTGTACGTAATATAAAAAATTGTACGTAATATAATAATTTGTACGTAATATAATAATTTGTACGTAATATAATAATTTGTACGTAATTTAATAATTTGTACGTAATATAATAATTTGTACGTAATATAATAATTTAATATGTAAACAATAATTTACTTCAAAATAAATAATTACTGCTAAATTTTCCTATAAGATTCATACCTTAACGTATACAATTATATATCATACTCTCCTAAGAATATGAAAAGTATTAACCAAAAACTCTAAACGTCTTCCGTGGCCCACTTCTCGCTTTTATGTGTAAATAAATACAAAGAATAGCTTTAGTTTTAGTTCTACCGCGAGCCATTATCCAAACAAGAATACTCAACATTATCGAGACTTTCATTTTTACGATTGCAACGAAGACCGCACACATTCGTCCGGGGGGATATTACGAGAGACAAAACATGTTTATTAGCCGAAATTACGCCATTTCATCACCATTACGGATTTTTATGAGTCGTAAGAAAGGCGTTGGGAAGATGCACATGCAATGCAAAATTCTTGAAGATCTTACGGTGAATACCATATACTTCTAGTATGTTTATATAGGAGGAATAAGAAAAAACTTAATTGCTTATCAAGGGATGCTTTTTGTTAGGAAAGTAAGACATTGTTTTGCTTTGTTTTGTCATTCATATATTATGTGTTTCCAAACATAAACGAATTATATTCTTATTTTAATCCTGTGGGGACAATTATTGCCTATATAAAACAAAATAAATTAGCAAGTGCTAGTGTCTATCTACAAAAAACATCTAATTTTACAACAATATTACATCTAAATTTATGTAGACATATTAAGGATTATACAAGGATATGTGGTATTCTTCTTCTTTATATTTCTGCGTTTGTAAAAGTAAAGAATAAAAGGCATGCTGCCAAATAAAACTTTCATCGCCAAGATTAGCGTGGAAGATCTGGGGTTTATATATCCACAGGGACTGATTTACGACAGGGCATTCGGGGCACTTGCCCAAGGCCCCCACTTTAAAAGGGCCACCAAAAATGGTTAATAGCTTTAAATAAATGTGAAAAAGTTATAAATAAATTTACTAACTAAAGAATTTTTATTTTAAATAATAAGTTTTTTTTTATATTCTACTATTTTATCTAATGGACAACTAGAACGACCATTTTCGCAAAACCACTAAAATACAGAAGAGCTCGATGATACCAGTATTCAGCAACTTATAACTCAAAATGTCTTTATTTTGAAATGCTAACATCTTTGATGTTACTTGTATACTTCTTGATCTATTTGAATAAAAATTATAAATTATTTTATTGTTGAATATTTTCCAATTTTCTCTTTTATTGATAATCTAATTATCAATTTTACATTAAAAATTATAAATTATTTTATTGTTGAATATTTTCCAATTTTCTCTTTTATTGATAATCTAACTATCAATTTTACATTAAAAATTAAATTACATCTGAAAAAAAATATATTAATTTAAAACGCGTAAGTTTTTTGCAAGATTTATGCTTGCATTAAAGATAACCGATTATGTTATTTTGCGTTGTGTGTTTATACCTAAATTTGTGAGCCCCAAATGTTCTTTTGCCCTGGCCCCTAAACTTGTAAGTCGGTCCCTGCATATCCAACACCGATATATATGTAAGTAAGTGGATCTATTTTCTGTTGATTAAGCCAATTAGACACGCGGAATGGAGACCTTACCTGCCGTCATTTTGATGATGGTTTATAACTATTACAAAATATGCGAAGTAATAAGTAACGAAGTAGCGGATGTTTCAATTGGCGTAAAAACTAATCACAAAATGGCGATTGAAAAAGTAACGAAATTACTATTTTAATTCGAATTCGAGCATGTGTATATGTAAAATATATTACGCAAATAGGTGCTGCGCATGCGTGTAAAAATATGGTCCATGTATTGCGCAGGGTTGAAAATTTGAACTAAAATCATATTCAGCGACATTATTTTTGATGTTTCGACGGCCTGTCCATTTATTATTTACTTTAACAATTGCATTTACTTATTTTTATTGGATCATTACAGATTAGAGCAATTGACGTTATACAACAAACACAACTTTCCACGTTTTTGAAACACTGACCTAGATGTGACATTATGGTGTTTTTAAAATGAGATAACCTTACCAAATGGAACAGGGCTAGCTCATCGGGTAAATACAGTGTCATCTTCAGCAAAATATATTCATACATTGTCAGAAAATTCTTCTATGGATGGATTGGATGAAGAATGAGTGAAAAATCCCTGGAAGCCTGAAAAGAAAATATGTAAAGTTTAATGGAATTCACAAACTAATCTAACCAAAGATTGGATTATTCCCAAAATTGGCTTATTCAAAAATTTCTGAGACTGAAGTATAACGATGCAGGTGAACTGCACTGTGTGGATCGAGCCCATTGCGTAAGAATTACTTAAGGGAGACCCGGGCCCCAAATCCTTATTTGTTTATTAATGAATTCAGAAACACCATTTTTTCATATTATTAGAACATCTTTTTCTGAACAATAATCAAAAACAAAAATATAATTAAAAAAATATTTTTGTTATTTTTTTGTATTCAACTTAAATAGACTTTAAAAAAAAAACACTACTCCTCCTTTAATTTTTAATGTTTAAAAAAAAATTAATTTGTTAAATAACGTCAAAGTATATACTCTAGACGTATGAATATACTTTTGAATATTTGGGTTTGAATAATTTAAAAAAACTTATTTTATGTTCAAAAATTAAAAAAAATATTCAAATTTTTATGTTGAATAATTTGTAAAAAAATAATTTATAACTTAATTTAAAAAGCTATTTATATGTTCATAAAACAAATATTAGGGCTTCAAAAACTATGAACAGTTTAGTTTTAGGTTAATTAGTTCCACAGCCTTAGCATTTTAAACGTGACAAAAATGCAAAAAAAAACATTTTGAGTAAATGACGATTGTTGCAGACAAAAAGTATATAGAAAGATAATAAATGGTATATAAACATCTATAAAACATATGTTATGTTTCTTTTATTTTTTTGAAATTTTGTACACACCTTCTGAAATATGTATAGCATTGTTCCGATACCCAAAATTCGCAAAAAAAATCATTTTTTTTTATATTTAAAAAATAATATTCAAACTTATCTTAATAACTCACAAAAAACTGCTTCAAAAAATTCCTATTACTTTTTTAGTTATGAATGTTTTAATGATGTGTTCCTATAACATAGTTGATCATATGTAAACTTTAAAAGCAAATATCTCTGTTCGTGGTTTTGAAATTTAATGAACACTAAAATTGCTAAGGCTTTTTTACTATTATACTTAAAATCATAATTTTTGTGTGTATAGCAAGATAAATATATTTTAAATAGATGTATGCATTCAGATTTCCTATTTTTACCATAATTTGTTTTTTAAAACCACTTAAAGTGGAATTTTATTTTTTTTCGTCAATTTTTTCCCCAAAATTTCTAATATATTTTATTTTTTTAAAGTGATGTATCTGAATCAAAATTTGAATGCATACATCTATTTACATATTATTCAAGATCTTAAATAAAAAAACTTGCTTCAAAATATTGAAAAACAAAAAAGGAGTAGGGATTTTAAAATTGTTAAAAAATTTACTAAAATTTTAATTTAAAAATAAATGTGCAATTTAAAAAAAAATTGAGCGTCTTAAAATGGTTTTTTATGCATATTTAGAAATAGAAAAAAATTGGATTGTATAAGTATAAAAATAAAGAAAAAAATGTCGAAGGTATCGGACCCCCTTAAGTAATATATTAGGATTGTTATTTTGTTAATTTAACATTGCATGTATAATGTGAAATAATTATTATTTAATAATATTATCCCCCATTCACACACAAATAATTTATTAATGAATATTATAATGATAATTCCTTACTTCTAACGCATATTTAGTAAATGTTCATCACCGAAAATTAATATTTAATCTCAGAAGATGAATTACAAATTACATCTCTTATTTTCACAATAACTTAAAATTATATGTTTTACGATATTCACCAAAGGTTTCACAAACGAAGACAAAGCGAAATAATAAATCGGTAGTACCTGAAACGTGATCTGGAAAGGAAACTACTTTGTAATAGAAACAACGAATATTTGTTTTTATTTTCGCTTGGTGAAAAGACTGACGAGATAATAACGACTTACAAGTGATTATTAATTTCGCAAGAAAACTTGAGACTTTCAGCGGTTATCGTAGATGTATCATTAGAATTAAACATGTGCTCAAATTTCCAAAACAAAAAATATAAGATATTGTAGATAAATATAACCTTTCAGTACGTAAGTGATAAAAAAAAACTATTATACCTGGAGACATTTTATTCACTACGACAATTTAAAAATTAAAGAAATTCGTTTAATTAAACGTTTAACACCTTCATTAATCCTCTGACTTTCAAAGCCGTATATATACGTGCAGTGATTTCCAGTTTTTCTAGCAAAGCACCCAATTTTTAAAATCATAAAAATACTCCATTATATATATATATTTTCATAATAAAGTTTGGAGGTAAAGTTTACAAGATGTATTCTTATAATTAGTTTAAAAAAATATATAAAATAGCATGTCCATGAAAAATTATTTAAATGTCCATGCAGAATAAACAACTGTACAATTAAAAAATCGGTGATAAGTTGTCATTTGCGATCGGAGGGTTGCCAGCTTCGCTACAAAAATACTACTCCTACAATACTAAGAAAACTCGAATTTGGAGTTTTATGCAACGTTTCACCCCGAAACCATTCGTGGTAGCTAGTGAGTAATTTTTATTTAATTCTAATTTTCTGCAATTTTTAATTCTAGGATTTAGAGCGAAGAATTAGAAAACTCAGTGTTGCTCCTAGAGAGTTGTAATATTAAATAGAGAGCGCCTTCAATGCTAGACTCTCGTAAGGCCGCGGTGTCAACATTGAAAAGAAAAACTCACATCACGTGGTTATAGCGCTGCCACATTTGGCGTTCAGACATCTGCAGGAGTTTCAAATTTGGCGCACTTTCTTCTCTTTTGGTGATAAGGAGTTCTATCTGTATTCAACTTCTTAACATGTATGTACGTATTTACTTATTTTCAAACAATATGCGCTAAATATTTCCGCTTCATTAACGAAACGAAAATATTTTATTTGTGTTCAATACTCGAAGAAGCGAAACTCTTTATATTTCTCCTGTTTTATTGTTCATATTTTCTTATTGAAGTATACAAAATAACAAGTGAAAGAACTTCGCTTATGGTAAATTTTTTACATAAAAACGTAACGCAATTATTTCAAAACTACAAAGTAAGAAAAATCTCCTTAATATATATGTTAAACCCCCTTAAATTGTGCCTCTCGTTAAAAAAAACGATATTTAAATACAAAATTAAACACAAAACCATATTGCAATACGTCGATCTCGCTTAGTTCTGAAAGTCGCCAAGGCCTGCCAAGTAATATTGGCGCATGAATGAATTGGCATTTCCACAAATCACGTGGTTTCAATGATGGACACACGGAAATCAGCATTTTTATTCCTCTATTTGTATCATTACTCTAGGGTTGCTCCGCATGTAAGTTAAGACGGGGAAGAAGCCTTTCTTTGAGTAGTTCATTATATTTCAAAAATTAAGAATATATATTATGTTTTAATGATATTTCAATATACCTAAAGAACTAAATAATATTTTTTTGTAAAAAAAATAAACATCGTTTCATTTAGTAGTCATTTTAAACCATAACTATACCATCTTGCCCCGAAGTCCCTTATTTTTATTTTCCCTAAGATACAATGTTTTATCAAATGACCCACATTCGAAATACGAGATTTTTTTGTTCAGAAAGTTAATTAATCTTTTAACTCTTAATTATTTATGTGGAAGTTACAACAATCTTCATTTGTTTGATCAACAGTCGGTGAAAACCCCAATATCACCCACTTACAACTTGATGCATGAAATATGAAAAGACAAACAAGAACCATTATCCTTAGCAACCCAAACAGAAACATCTTAAGGAACACTCCAAAATACGCAACAAAAGGAACAATTCCCCGTTTCGACTAAAACCTTTATTTACAAATTGAATGCAAATGCGCAACGGCAAACAATAAAAGATCAATTTACCGTGTACCAAAATGCTTACAATGATCTTAATTATTCCCCAAGAATCGATTGTAAACTCACTCCGCGCACTAATTGCTGCTTTTGCTTTATGCGAAAACAACGGGGCCTTTATTTATTCGCCCCTCAGATAAAATGTCGAACTGCGTTTTCCACTCGCGAGTCTGGACACGTTCATTTGTAAAAATCAAAATGGCGGAAAGGGATTTGCAAGGACAAGCGCAATTCCGTCGTCCTTTAAAATCGAAGCTGTATCATGTTAAGCACCGCTGCCTAAGGAGATTTGCATCAAAAGTTTTTGTTTCCAAGACAAAATGGATGGAAGTAAATGCGCTCTGAGTGCTTAAAAGTTCGTTTTATGTTTGGGGAAGACTTCAGTGGGTATTGAACTAAATTGCGTGCTTAGTGGATGGGTATTGTTCAGATGCTTAGTAGCGAAAAGTTTGTCAGTTTTGTCAGTAGTCATTACTGTAGGCTCTTAACTTTTCGAACCATCACAGTGGGTCTAGCATATTAGACTAGATGGATGTTTAGAGTTAAAAAGTAATTAAGATATACATACATTTATGTACGTAAGATTCTGAACGCTTTTCAGAATTATGTTAAATTAATAATTTATATATTTAACCACGGACGCTCACGCTATTTTATTAATCGTAAAGTTGTTTTAACTGGTTGGTAATCTATACATTTTTCCTAGGTGTGCACTTTGATATTTATACCGAAATGTAATTAATTGCAAAGATATAGCCTTTTTTAAGTTATACCTAAATTATGAGATTTAAAAAAATATTATTACATGAGCGTCATTAAATAAAATTACATGAGCGTCAGCAGGTTAAAGACATTTGCATATTGTAAAGCAATGTTATATTTTACAGTGTATGATATAAGCGTGTCTCAGGAATTAACATAAATAATATTTAATATATTATTGGGGAGGGGGCATTTAAACTCACACGTTAGTAAGACCGCCGAGGTGGAACTAACAGTTTGGAGTGTTCAAAGTTATGGATCACCGCTAGGGGTCGCTCAAGTCGTAATGTTAATTGAAGTGCTTCAATAAGATGTAATAGATAATTGGATGTGACACACACACACACACACATATATATATATATATATATATATATATATATATATATATATATATATATATATATATATATATATATATATATATATATTCATCAAAATTCCTGACAGCATGTTATTTTATTGAAAGGAATTGTGCATGTGAGAATAATATCGGGAACGCTAATCTAATTATTTAAAAGTATAATTATTCAAATTCAAAAATGTAATTTCTAAACTTAACTTCTAATAAAAAAATAATAAATAAAATATTTCTAAAATAATATTTTATTTTGTCATTTAAAAAAATCAAAACTCATTTTACAACTGTTTATGGTATCTAAAATATTTAAAACCACAATGTGTTTTTATGTTATTCCTTTAATTAAATATTATAACATTTAAGTTCCATGATATTTATCTTCATACAAACATTTAATTCCATTATTAATGTTATAAAATATATATGCTTGAAAAAGTATTTTTGATTCCACTATTTACGGCTAATTTACAAAAGAGTTTATTAAAATACCATGAATTTTTAAAATGCTTCTGTTTAAATCCAAAATACTAATACATTTAAATGCGGGCATACGTATATTTTATTCATAATTTAATTATTTTATACAATAAGTTTAAAAGACTAATTATATTTGCGCAAAATAAATAATACAACATGAATTTGAACAGTTAAGGGATTAATATAAGCTTTGGAATCCATTGAATGAATGTTAGGAATTTTTAACGCAGATTCGTCTAATTAAGAAATGCGTTCTGTGAGGAAAAGAATGTGAATTATTTAATCTGCTGCGGCATAACTTTGAATTAAATATGATATTAAATTATTTACATTTTTTATTTTAATATCCTGCATGTGGTAAATGCCAAGCTATTCGAAATATAATTTGAATTTCTTGACTGTGGTATTCCCAGAAGTCAACATAAATTATATTGAGGTACATCGTATTTATGTTTTGTTTGTAGAAAACTTATTTATGTGTGTTTATTAATTGTTTTTTATGAAATTGCATATTTAAGAATGCATGATAAACAAATTAAAACTACTTTAATAGAGTTCCTTTACTTAATTTTTTTTCTGTAAATATATACAAGTTTCGTATTGGGGTTTTAGGAGAGTAATTTCGTTTTTTTTTATGAAAATGAAAGACGATTTTCTTATAGTGAATAAATATTTTATTGAATTATATATTGTCCAATCTGGTACAATATCTTTAAAAATATTTCTGGCAGTAGCATGATTCTACGCTCATAAACTTTTTGTTATTTGCTGGCAAAAAACTGATTCAGGTGATTTTTGACCTCCTCAATTGAAATAATGGTTTCACCGTCTAAATTTTTTGTAGAGACTAGAACAAATAATAATCAGAAGGTGCCAGATCTAGAGTATATGGTGGGTGTGGCAGTATATCCCGTTCAAGATGTAAAAGCTTTTGGCGAGTTAACAAACTTGTATGAGGTCTCGCATTAACTTGGTGGAATACTACACCTTTTCTATTGATCAATTCTGGCCTTTTTTGTTTATCCAGTTGATGACAGTTCACTTCAAAATTAATCGTTGTATTGTCCAGTATAAGCTTAAAAAACACGATTCCTTTGAAATACCACCAAACAGATAGCATTACCTTTTTTTGATGAATATCGGCCTTCGAAGTGCTTTGAGCCGGTTTATCTTTTTTACTCCATGATCTCTTCAGATTAACATTGTTGTGGAAAACACATTTTTCATCCCCAACGATGAAGCACTTTAAAAATGGATAATTTTCTTGACGCTTAAAAAGCAAATCACAGACGTCAACGCAACGGCACATATTTATTTCCGTAAGAACATGAGGAACCCATATATTGAGCTCTGAGATTAAACCTAGGCGATTCAAATGATCATCAACGGTCGAATTCAATAAATTTAATCTCGCAGCGATTTCATGAGTTATTATTCGCCGGTTTGCATCAATTAATGCCTTTATTTTGACCTCATCTGCTTCAACTGGTCTTCCAGAACGTGGTTCATCTTCAACATCAAAATTGCCAGATCGAAATTTTACAAACCAGTTTTGACACTGGCGTTCTGTCAATACAACTTGTCCATACACATCGGATATTTTTTTGTTGCTTGAACAGCATTTTTACCTAATCGATAGTAAAAAAGTAAAATATGCCAAAAATGCTGCTTTTTACTTTCTATATTTGAAAGGGTACCAACCAAAAACTACTGTGTAAAATTAATAGAACTTTTTCCCAAACAAGCTTTGCTATATCAGCTGTCAAAATATATAATGATTATGCGGCTTAAGTGTGAAGTTGGTTGTGAAAAATACAATTAAGTCCTCTGTTGGGAAAAAAGGAAATTACTTTTTGAACAAACCAATATTTGTTCTTTCAAACAGAAATGCAATGCACATATAACATGTTCTTATTCATATAAAATAACATAGTAAGATAAATTTTACAATAGCAAAATAGGTTTTCAAACACTGTATAGTTTATTTAAATTATACCTTTAAATCAATTTATATTTATTTATGTGTTATATTACGGTAGGGAAGAATGGGTGTATATATATATATATATATATATATATATATATATATATATATATATATATATATATATATATATATATATATATATATATTACAGTTCCAAGGATATAACTTGTAAGCAAATAACAAGTATTTTTGCTGGGATTTTTTTACCACCTAAAAAATACTAAGCATAATTTTTTTATTAATATTTTCATATATATATATATATATATATAAATGCCTTAAAATATAATATCTTATGTTTTCAAACTAACGGCATAAATATGGTACTTATAATCCAATAGTTCATTAAATTCTGAAATTAGCACGTGTTGGGTAAGGATCTATGATAGTTAATTATAATATTTTTCATTGTATAACTGACAAATTGGACAGTGGTAATAATGAACCGGCATGAAATCGGAAGATCGCATTTAAACAACATCATGTTATATTTTTATTTAAAAAACCCACAAGATTTACTTAAGGTATTTGAAGACGAATGGCGTAAAAAGCACTCGAATCTTACCTTTGGAAGAGATATTTGAAATATCCCTTGGCGTTTGCTATAATCGCGTGTCAGTGGTTCTTTGGCACAGCTCCTTCGGGGATCCGGGAAGTTTGTGTATTGAGCGAATCTGTCTCATTTGTTCACTAGCACCACCAGTAAAATAAACTAAAAATATATTAAAAAAACAAGAACATATGTACTTAAAGGTATATCTTACACACATACAAACTAGTTTATGGTTTCCAGTATTTATTAACCAGTATAGTATATATAACCTTTTCGCGTGGGCTCCGTTAGCAAAATGTCGCCTTGTCTGTGGACTAATTCCTAAACGGGGGGATGAAATATCGCTTTGAGAGGCATGGCAAAAAGTTCTAAAAGCATTGTGTAAGGGCGACTTGTCTTATAAAAAGAGGATACGTGTCTGTCTGGCAGACGGATCGTTAACATTTCTTACTCAAAGCAGGTAGATTCACGAATGAGGGTAGAATAGCATGAAAAGTTGAACAACTGAAATGTCCAGCTGAAGACGATCTATAAAAACCATGAGTCAAGCTTCACATGAACGACACCATCAAATAACCTGTTCTGCCGCAAACAGTATACTTCAGCCCTATTTTAAGAATTATCTCCCCCCCCCCCCCAGACCGTGGCAAAATTGTACAAAGCTCCTCGCGCTAGACCTGTACAATCTATGGGACAGATGCTGCTGGAGCCCACACGTAAACGTTATATGTTATATTTGTTGAGAATACGAATTGATATAAAATATTTTTCAGAAAACGTTTTTAACTACATAAATACATTTTAATAAAGCAATTAAACGTATATTTTTCATGGAGCTTGATCGTATATATTTGACTCGAATTGAGATTTATAAAAGATATACGTATAACAATAGTAATTTTTTATAATATTGTAATTGCATAGTAATTTATATATTTATTTACCTTCTGTTTCATTAGCGAAAGGAATGATATCTGGACCTTTTCTGTCTTCTTGGCTGTCTTCCAGTTCTTTTTTCAATGGAGTCTCGCACCTAGACCAATAAATAAATGCGTATTAATAGTTGTGTGGCTTTAGTTCATATTATATATACGCTAAAATTGAAAAGGCGTTATTTAAAATGAATGATAGTATTTTCAAACCTAATATAATATTTATTATTTTTAGCTTCCAACCACAAAATAAGTTAAAAAGTAGTAAAAAAACAGTCAAGTAATTTCTGAGAAATGAAAGTAACATATTACAATAGTTAAATTCGAGTTTAAAATACTTTCTTGAAGATATAATATTAAGAAGAATATTAAAACATGAAGATGGGTTGTATAGATTGTGGATGCATTAAACTTACAGTGTGTAATTTTTGAGAAATGTTAACGAGGGAAAATTTTATTTGATTATATGTATAAAAATAATCCCTTACCTTAACGATTCATCCTGTACTGCTGATTCTGAAAAAAATAAAAATATTGCATTATAATAAACTTATCGTAATATTTTAAAAAAGTAATTTAATAAAAAATAATTATATTTTTTCATAGAAATTAAAAATTATATCTCCTAAATATATTTTTTTAATTTTTCAGTTGACATTCAATCCACTTAAGCTTACACAATTTTAGAAATTGTTGTTGTCAGTGCTTGGAGGTTTAAATATTGTTTCCTAGACAAATACTTTTATATTTTTATTATTTCAGAAACCCTATATCTATCTATTGAGTTAACATGACACTTATGGAGTTTCTGAAATAAGCGATTCAATAATGCTTCAATGGGAAAAACTAACGGAAAAGCTAACATTCGAAGATGTATCCGGAGATGTCTGATTATGCCGGAGATTCTTCATTTTTCAGTATTTCATTGTTTACATGAATTTATGTTTTTTTCAACAATGTTGATACTATTTTTTAATGGTCATTTAAAAAATTTGCTTCAAAAACCGTTATTTATAAACGGAAAGCTTAACGGAATTTTTAAATTTTAATTCTCAGGTTCAAATCCTTGGGTTGAACAGTATGTATATTTTAATTGCCAGACATGTCCGAGAGTTGGACATAAGGTTTTGGTTAATAGATCAGTTATTTTGTCTTCTACAAAATAAAAGAGAAGGAATAAAAGGGTAGGTGGAACCAATGTGATAACACTTTTAATGCGTGTGAAACCGCGGGTAACAGCTAGTGATTAAATAAAAATTAATTAGGTTCGTGGACACAAATTTACACGCAAGAGGAGAAACACCCCAAGTCCCCAAAACAAACTCTTAAAACTCACAGGTTTAAGAACCTATAAACTCGCAAGCGTCGCGGCCGTCACAATCTATTAGACTTCCGCTTTATTTCTCCCATCCAAGTCTACTTTATAAAGGATGAGAAAGCGTTAGATTTTTACTCTCTTAATGAAAAAAACAAAGCAAAAGACAGGAAGTCCATTTACGTGAAAGCAATGCCATCAAAATCAATCTTCCACTTTTCTGGGCTAGAGCTCTATCTCCTTCTCCAACGAGTAAAATTAACCCTTTAAGAGAGAGTACCTCTTTTTCTTAGGGGAACTGAGGAAAATAGAACACAAAATAAATAAAACCCATTATCCTGATGGTTCGAGTAAAACCGAATGTTATTCTTTTGCTTTAGGTTGGTGTATTTATTTCGTTCTGTGTTGTGTTTTGTATGTTAAACCCCCTATTCGATATTGGATTTTTCCAGTGAAGAGCGATTATCTGTACTGATGAAAATAATTAAAAGTCAAATAATTTAGTTTATGAATGCTCCTAAATATAGTATTGTTTAAAAATACAGCATATTAAAATTTGTAAAGTCGGGGTTTATTTAAGACTAATATGAAAAAATAACATAAACATAAAATAACATTAGCATATAATAGTATAAACATAAAATAACATTAACATATAATAACATTAACATATAATAACATAAACATAAAATAACGCAAACAATAACATAAAATAATATAAACATAAAATAATATAAAAATAAAATAATATAAACATAAAATAACATAAACATACAATAACATAAACATAAACATAAAATAACATAAACATAAACATAAAATAACATAAACATAAACATAAAATAACATAAACATAAAATAACATAAACATAAAATAACATAAACATAAAATAACATAAACATAAAATAACATAAACATAAACATAAAATAACATAAACATAAACATAAAATAACATAAACATAAAATAACGTGGTAATTTTAAATGGTAATGGTAACTATAATGGTAATTTTAAATAAAAAAAAGATTAACGTTACACAAATAGTTTTGACACCAAGATAATATATATGTATTTAAATGAACAAGAAAAGTCAAAATAAGTACCTTTGTGTATTCCTCTTGAGCTTTGGAATCTGATAATGACGATTATAACGATAGCCACGACAACCAGTACAGCCACGACTCCTATGAGGATTCCCAGTATTGGACTAACAGTTGCCAGGTCTTCCTCTGCTATTGGAAAAGGGGTCAGCTTAATCGGATTTCCTTTACCGCCAAACCAATAGCACTAAGCTCTGTACCATTAACATGCGTGGAGCATGTTCTTTATATAATTCGCAAATTATATATTTACAAATTAATTATTTACAAATAAATTATTTACAAATAAATTTTTTACAAATTAATTATTTACAAATTAATTATTTACAAATTAATTATTTACAATTTAATATTTACAAATTAATTATTTACAAATTAATTATTTACAAATAAATTATTTACAAATACATTTTTTACAAATTAATTATTTACAAATTAATTATTTACAAATTAATATTTACAAATTAATTATTTACAAATTAATTATTTACAAATTAATTATTTATAAATAAATTGTTAACAATTTAATTGTTTACAAATTAATTAATTACAAAATAATTATTCACAAATTAATTATTTACAAATTAATTATTTACAAATTAATTATTTACAAATTAATTATTTACAAATTAATTATTTTCAAATTAATTATTTACAAATTAATATTTACAAATTAATTATTTACAAATTAATTATTTACAAATTAATTGTTAACAATTTAATTGTTTACAAATTCATTAATTACAAAATAATTATTTACAAATAAATTATTTACAAATTAATTATTTACAAATAAATTATTTACAAATAAGTTATTTACAAATTAATTATTTACAAATTAATTATTTCCAAATTAATTGTTAAAAATTTAATTGTTTACAAATTAATTAACTACAAATTAATTAACTACAAAATAATTATTTCCAAATTAATTATTTACAAATAAATTATTTACTAATTATTATTATGGCATATGTAAATTGAATGATTAATTTATGCAACTCGAATACTTATTTACAGTTACACGTTTAATAATTCACATTTATATAATACCATGTGTTTATTGTGTTTATATTCGTTTTTAAATATTCGTAATACGGTTTTAAAAATTAAAAAAATATATAAACTTAAATATCCTAACTACTTTTCAGCCGCTCCTAAGAACTATCTTTTGTTTAAAATAAGTATATTGCCCATATTTTAATGATATTTTTTTTAATTTAAGAACTACGATCATTTAAATTATTTTACATTTTTAATATTCTTTAACTGAATGAACTTTAATATAAAGGGTACTTCATTTTTTAGCATCCAATCTGAACCTCACTTACCATTAATAAAATAAACTGTTGCATAGCCATAAAAAATACTATATAACATGGACGACACACCAATTTAACTGTGGATTTCAGTACAAAAGACCTCTGGTCACAGTGTTTGAGTAATTTGAAGCATCCAATATAAGTCCAGATTATTTGACTAAGTTTAATATTTTAATAACGTTGCATTTTAATTTAATTACAAAAGCAACTTATTGAAAACACACATTCCCCATTTGAAATAATATAATTTATGTCTGCATTAAAATAAACATATTCTACATGTGGTAGCAATGACAATGGTATACAAGTAAAATTTACATATCTAACATCCCATGAACTGATAATCAATATATATTATAAATAAATGTTTGAAAAGTAGAGATCGGAGCAAAACCAACTTTATCCTACAGACCAATCAGGACGCGACTAATGGATCCAGTAGACAAATCAAAAACAGTTAATGGGATTTAATGACGAACTTACCGTTCCTGGTCAGATCACCGATCGTAAGCATCATCGGGCGCGGTCAGTATTAGGGAGGGTGACCACTAGGGAACATCGTGTGTTGTTGGTCTAAAAAGTGAGAGTATCCGACTAGCAATCAGATGATTGTGAGTTCGAATGGAAACGGACTTGACAAAAGACTGAGAAGTCCACATACGGCTGTTGCAAAATTTTTAAAAAGGGGCACAATGATGAAATATGTCTGTATTTTCATTGGTTCAAGCAAAACCAACTTTATCCAATCAAAAATAGCGAATAACTAATTATTGGTTAATCTTTTTTTATGTTTGTCTTTTTAAAATCAATCGTCGGATAACTAAGATAAGAGGCAAACAATATTAACATCGTACATATAATTTTTTTTTTTTTTAAATAATGAACATTTTGATCTGTCGATGCTGTTTGATGTCGGTTTTGCTTCTTATCTCCCGAAATATAACAAACCAATTTCCAACATGCAACCCAACATAAAAAAAAAACTTTCCGGCAAGCAACCCAACATAATAAAACCACTTTCTAACAAGCAACTCAACATAAAATTATTTTCCAGCAAACAACTCAACATAAAAAATATTTTCCAACAAACAACCCAACATAAAAAAACACTTTCCAAAAGGCTACCCAGTATAAAAAAAACACTTTCTAACAAGCAACCCAACATAAAAAAAAGCTTTCCAACAGCAACCCAACATTAAAAAAATCATTTTCCGACAAGCAAACTTACATAAAAAAACAGTTTCCAACAAGCAACCCAACATAAAAAAAAACTCTTTCTAACAAGCAATCCAACATAAAAAACTTTCCAACAAGCAACCCAACATAAAAAACACTTTCCAACAAGCAACTCAACATAAAAAAACACTTTCTAACTACCAACTCAACATAAAAAAAAACACTTTCCAACAAGCAACTCAACATAAAAAAAAAACTTTCTAACTACCAACTCAACATAAAAAAACACTTTCCAACAAACAACCAAACATAAAAAACACTCCAATAAGCAACCCAATATAAAAAAACACCTTCCAACAAGCAATACAAAATAAAAAAGCCCTTTCCAACAAGCAATCCAACATTAAAAAACCACTTTCCGTCTAGCAACCCAACATAAAAAAAACACTTTCTTACTACCAACCCAACATAAAAAAAATTACTTTCCAACAAGCAACCCAACATAAAAAAAACACTTTCCAACAAGCAACCCAACATAAAAACATTACCTGTTCTTCTTTCAGGTGGGGGAAGTGTAGACGCCATCAACGCCACAGAGTTGCTCTTGCCCTTCCCATTCGACGCATACAGAACGAGAACGAAAGCGGTTCCAGGTGGCAAGGTGTGGACTTTGAAGGCCGGGGCGTCCATGGTAGTGAGGTTGGCGGCCAGGTGCTCCACGACAGAGTTGTAGAGCTCCAGGTGGAATGTCTGCGGAAGACCCCCATCGTAACCTGGGTCGCACTCGACAGACAGGGAGTGGGAGGATTGGTTGGTGACTGAGCATTCTCTTGGCGATTCAGGTGCACCTGGGAATAAAATGTTGTATATTTGGTTACTTTGACGTCACTGGAGGCATGTTTCTATGAAACACTTCATTTAAAATTAATTATGTTTTATGCATTCATACTTTTGACATGTTTAAATAAATTATTTTGAATACATCTCTAGGTATGTATACAGTAAAAATCCAATTAACCGGGTCGTCAATTATCCGAATTTGAATATTTTTGAGAAAAAAAAAGAAATCGCAACAAAATCCATATTATTCTTATCGGTGAATGATATTGTTTTAAATAGCCACTAAATTACATTACATATTAAATCAAAATATGTGTTTTTATTAAGACAAAATCTTTTATAGTGACTTGTCCAAATATCTGAATGTTTGATTATCCGGATGGAATTGATCCAAGTAAATCCCCAATTAACCTGATCGCTTTAAGAAAAAAAATTAAAAATTACCTGTTATGTTGCAAACAGTATACTTAATACATCACATGACTTAAACATTAACTAATAAACTAACTTAAATTATATGAGTACTCGCAATACATTATTATCAAATCCACTGTCAAAATATCCGGAGAAATTACCTATTTGTAAAATGCCAAGAATACATATTATTCGTATTTCAGAAATATTTATTAATTGCAAATTTATCAACAACTTGAATTCTACTAATTTCTACAATCAGTAGAATTCAGCTAAAGTAAAATTCAAAATAATGATTAGGAACAAACATCGATTAGCTTTATAACTTTAAAATAATCCACTATTTTATCTACGTATGTTGATAGATCAAAGCGATTCAGCATCAACCGATGTTTGACCAATGAACGCTGTAGAATCCATACCCATAATGGAGTTAAAACTTCATACTCATGAATAGGAATGAATGTCGATGTGATTTAAATTTTAAAATAATCCACTATTCTATTTGCGTATGTTGATGGGCAGTAAGCCTTTGTTCCAATGTAACATTTAAAGCGGTTACCTGCTAACGTTATTATGTAGCTAGTTCGAAATATGTTAAAATAGTGATCAGATTTCGGAACTGTAGACGTAAAGTTAAATGAAATACTAAGTTGGTAATGTGGTATGTTCATTCAAACACAATGTACGCAAACGAATTTAAATATACAATAAGTAGTAAAATTGGAGAATTAGTAACCGAGAATTTTTGGAATTTTAATAATTAATTATAGACATGCTTTAAATAGAAATATTTCTAGTAAATACTATGACTATTTAATTTGTTATGATACAAAAATTCTTTTTGATCGGATTTTATCGTCATGAATACTACAATTTTTGGGAACATAATACTCTTATATGTTCCATTATTTTACTCAATTAATTTAATTATTTTAATATATTGTTTTTTAAATTAACTTTTTAAAATGCATGAAGCTTTGTAAAGTTTATTTATACTTAGATTTAATACTAAAGATAATCCAAATCATCAAAAGATAATAAAATCTAATAAGTCTAAGTTGTAATTGTTGATATTTATTGAAAGTGATTTATGAAGGCAGCCTATTTTGGCAAGCTACTGCTCTTTTTATTCAATTTTACTTATGTCTGAGTACTTGTCTTTTTCAAAAAATATATTGATGTATTCGGAGCTATGATAAACATCGAATGTAATCAAAAATGAGTACATTTGACTTATTTTTGAATAACTTTTTTAACAGGCTGTTGTCGAGGATCTCCTTTTAATCAGTACGGTTAATCTGATAAATATATAATTGATAATTGACGTTATCGATTATTTATATTAACTATTACAACCAAAAACTTTAAATTTAACAGCTTTTATGTAACCCCTACAGATTAAACTTAGGCAGCACTTTTATTCAATTCATCACCTCGACTACCTCATTCAGGGGCGTTGACAAAAGAGTTGCTGAGAATTTAAGGAACGCACCTCAATCATCCTCAAGGATGAAGTTATTGCACTTGTATTTTATACTTTAGGCCTTAGTTTGGCCTTCGTCTCTGCTCTACTTACAGAAAACAATTTATTTGAGTTAGTTTTATACATCACTTCCATTTTAAACAAAAGTTAAATAAACAAGTGCGGTTGTAATCCGTTTATTTTGCCAGAAAATACTCAATTTGGGGCGCTAATATTTGCTGTGGGTTAATTTCAATAAACATAAAACAAATCTTTGAAAACTCCCGGTTTTAGAAACAAACTAGGTTTTTGTTTCCTGAAGTTTAAAGGTTACAGAAGCCTATGTGTTTTACATGTACACGCATGAATCCGTTCTTTTACGTATTTGATGTATCTTATATATAAAGCTGAAATCTCCATAATCTGTCCGGATGTTGGTTTGTTTGTTGGTTTGTTTATTTGTTTGTCAGTACAAAATAAGCTCCTTAACTACACAACGCAGAGCTTTGAAATTCACAGAATAGTTAGTTAAAAAAATAAGAATTTTAACGTACGACTATTTTCAAGTCTCTACGATGTTCCATTTGAATGTTATGACATTTCTTAGCGTACGTCAGCAAAGTTTCTCGAAGTGGCAACAGTAAAATCAGTTAAAATCAACGAAGAAAAGCGAAAATATAATATAAAATAATTATGAATCAATTAGAATGCCGATCTTAAACGAAATTCTCCATAATTACATAACGTAGCTTTATGAAATTTACAGAGAACTTTACTTGAAAAATTAGACGTTTTTTGTGATAATTTTTAAGTTTGTACGATGTTCCATTCGTTTATTATAACTATTTTAATGTATTCAATTTACTTAACATAGATGAAGACATGGTTTGCGATTTTAAAGAATTTTCTTTTCGTTATTTACAGTATAAAAATGACGTCATAAATTTGGTTTGATTTAATAATTACTGAAAATATCCGCACATTAGGCTTTTTTCTACAATACGGATTATTGCAAAAATTAAAATAACTAGAATTTTACCGTATGGAATGGTTTATAGTTGTTTTGTGTCTTTTGTTTTGTGTCTTTTGTTTTGTTTGAATGCAGGTTTATTGTAACTATATTTGAATGTCTAAGATCGGACATTTAGAACAATACTTCCAAAATGCGAGTAATTTGTGTATGAACGTCAATTTAATTTATTTGAAAAATATGTTATGCAAGTACTTTTTTTTAATGCACGAAGCTTAGTTTCACTTTGAATTTTCAACTCTATATGACTTTTTAATATTATTAAACGAATAAAATTCCGCAGATACCAACTGCTAATTGAGATTTTTTTATTTAATGTGCAAAGTAATATTTCCTTTAAAAATGCATTTCTTTATAAATGGCGAACATTAAGAATGAAATTTAGAATTATTTAACGTACATGGTGAGATTGTAATATTTAACCGTTTGCTAAAAAATTATGTCGCCAAGTTATAAAAGTGTATTCTTTGGATAAATTGCGTTTTGGCTTTAATTTACTATGGAAAATTTACTAAGTATTTACATGACATGTATTTTTCGATGCAAATGCAAAAACAATAGTATCACAAAATCAAAATTTTAGAATTTTTTTTTTAATAAAATGAAGTAAATACAGAATTTTTATTACATTGTTCCGGAAATAAAAAAAATTACTCAAATTTAAAATAGGTGGCTATTCTTCTGTAATAATATTATTCATTGGAATTCTTTAACACATGGGTATTTAGATGTAGCAGAAGAAAGTTGTGTATTATTTTAAAACATACTATTTTTTTTGTATTTATGCCAGGTAGTTAGGATTCTTTTATTAAGAATTTGAGGCAGTTTATTCGCAAAAAAAAGTTTAGGTTTATTCTCCTGCAATGTACATTTTTATGTTCTGTATTCCAAAAGTCAAAAATGCAAACTACTAATTAGATACACAAGTAGCTGGTCGAAGAGATTGCAAAGAAGTAGCCAAAATGATACATTGGAAGAGGCATTTGGAAATAGTCAAATCAAAATTGCAATATTGGGAAACGGGAAATTCTGATTGTTTTGAAAGTTAAATCATCGAAGTTCAAGATCAAATTTCCTAATTAAGCCATCTTTAAAAACTTCTGTTTTCGGATTTTGCTGCCTTTTTCACTTCCATACGGCTTAAGAACATTTTAATATCGTGATTGATTTAGAAGTGTCATTTAAAATCACGCTTGAAAGTAATGCTTTAAAAACTACAATTTAATAAAACTCTTTTTGAAGCTATTTTTTTAAAAATAATAGAAAAATTAGGATCAATGCGTTTTGTTTATAATTTAATTTAATAATTTTTTATTTGATAAAAATAATTCGTAGTTCTAATAATCTAGAAATTATTGGATTTTTATCGGTGTATTAGCAACCAAATAGTATAGATATATTTTTACTTTTTTAACTTCTAATTTATTAAAAATAAAGATATTTTAAATTTCAATTTATGAAAGAAATATTTTTTAGGAGAAATTCCAAACTGGTATATGCAATAATCCCTGGAGGACAGGAAATGCATATATTTTTTTCATTTGTCGTTATTTTATTTATCCTTGTGCGAAGAACGGGTAATTTTGCTAGTATTATATAATCTAATTATACTTTTTAATATATATTAATTGCACACTATAAAAACATGCACTTAAAATTGAATACCTGATAATACCTTACAATTGAATACCTTAAAATTGCCAAATTCATGCGAGCGTCAGTGGGTTAGTGCTCCTTTTAAGAACTTTTTTTTATAGTGTACATTGCTAAAAACAGGTACACAAAAATAAGTACAATGTACTCATTTTGATTATATGCGACGCTTATCGTATCCTCTGAATACATAAGTTTTATTTTTTAAAAAGGACATGTACTCACAAATGAGTACAATAAGTAAAATTGAATAAAAAAACCAGTAGCTTGCCTACATAGGCTACATTCATACATCACTCAATAAATATCGACATTTCCTACCAAGACTTACCGGACAAAATCCTCAAGCACCGCGTTCCAATGCCTTATCCGTTCTACTACCATGGAGAGGTGAATAAGTTATACACAGAATAAATGTTAAAAATGTGTGTCAAAAGAATGGGAAGTAAGATAATTAAATTGTAATAACTCAGTTTCCATTTAAGCAATCGACATCAAATAATGTGGAGAACCAACCACCTTTGGCTAAACTATTTAAAGTTTGCAAGTCACTTTGCTAAGATGGCTTGAACAGAAGCAGAGGTTAGCAATAGAAAATCACACTAATAATTTACTAGAAAGTACGATTACTTAAATTTGAGTACGTCATCGCTCATTTATTAAGCAATTTACTCAAAGAAAAACAAGTAGGTTCAGATACTTATTTTCAAATACATTTTCTACAGTGTAGTAAGGCAAAACAGTATTAAAATATAAATACAACGTTAAAATACGCAATAAAAATCGATATAATCTGGACATGTTTCGGGAGATACATCTCCCTTCATCAGCAGAAAATGAAAAGTATGTGTGTTGTAATAAAATATAAATAAATCTGGAAATTGAAAGTGTTGCCCAATCGGTTGGAGTTAACTATTGTGTGCCAACAAGCGGGAAATACTGGGACCGCAAATGTTTCATTGACAATCGAATCAATATTGCTATAAATATGAAACGCCTCCAGGAAGTCGAGTTCAATTGGAGATTTGGGTTCGCAAATTAAATGTGGGTTAGAAAAATTAAATATATGACCCCATGTTCCCAAGAGTGCTTGGCAATGGATAACTTTTTTTTTATTGTTTATCAGTATGTACTTGGTGCTCCTTAATACGAAATTTTAATGATCTCTTTGTTTGACCGATATATGACATGCCACATTGACATGGAATATTGTATATGCCCCAGTTATTAAGATCGTCAATAGGTTCTTTAGTTGTGTATAAACAGGAAAAAGGTACTATTAAAATTTTCAGAATTTTGTGACTTATATCACTGGCAAGCCTTCTCATATGTTTAGCCATGTTTACTAGTAATTCCTTCAGTATATTAATGGATTCATCTCCAAGATCATTTATCTAGTCATTCTGTTTGATCTTATAAGACCACCTTACCCATTTATCTAACAATTCCTAACAGGGCCGTAATACATGTAAGATCCTACTCCCAATACGAACCAACATCCCGAACTGACGCCCCATCAATACCCATCCCGCAGCACCTGACAATGCAAAGACTACCTTTCCCAATCCATTACCACCCCTACAGGGACACAGACAGCCTTCCGACCAATCGCATTCCTCGACACAAAAGGGCCCCCGCATCCTGCTCATTGTTATAAATTACCTCACAGGAGTCAAGTGCCCTAATAGGCTCGGCAGAAACTTTCTGCTTCTATCTTTCTCCACAGGAAAAGGGTCTTTCCACGTGGAAATACTTCATTAGAAGTGATTAGGACGCGTGATGAATAATTCACTTTAGATTACCTATCGTTCCGTAACCCAATGTGCACGGGATCTATTGAAAGGGGGGGGAGGGGGGGGACTTTCGCCCCCTTGAAGATGATTGAATGAAAATGGTTATGCTTTGGAAGGGGGTGGGTGTTGCTTGAATTTCAATCAACCTTTTCGTCAACCCCTGGGATTGCGAAGGGCGGGTAGGGAGGGAATTGGATTAAGGATTTTGAGTGGAGGGTTGGTTTTGGGATATTGAGTTAGTTGGGGGGTGTTTGTTTTGACGTTAGCGGTTCATATTTTGGTTGGGGGGTAGTTCGATTGGGTTTATCCAGGTAGTTAGTTTTAATTAGAATGTTTCTTTTTGAATTAAAGTAAGTTGCGGACAGTTGTGATTAATTGTGAGTGGTACATTGTTTCTATTACGCTTTTCACATGTGATTCGTAAAAGAAAAATTGCCCGGTCTGTTGGCTAATTTTTAAACAGGGGAAGAAAAAT